>CAOLHI010005692.1:0-57233 GCA_948474755.1 Ctenosaura bakeri
TTAACATACCCCATATGTTCTTATTTTTAGAAAATCATATGGTGTTAGAAATTCCATCTGTATTACTAATATGATAGTTTTGCTTAACTAAATGATCTTTGTTTAACCAAATTGTTCATATGCCACAGAACTGTTTTTCTGGCATGGGTCTAATAATAACATTACATGTGCCAATCTTCCTATTGCTATAGGACAAAGACTGAGAAACGCATTATTTGAGAAACGCGGTATCATTTCACATTTTAGTGTGCTGAGGTGTTCTGATACAACTAAAATCCACATGCAAAACAGCCTGCTGCATGTAGTGCCACTGTGGGTGTAGTTGAGAAGAGGTGTACAACTTCTGGAGGTTAGAAGACCACCTTGACACCCTCATAACTGATGAGGTATGAGCATCTGCTGTAGTGAAATTTAGAAGTAACACTGTTATGGCACCCTCCTTTAAACTAAGCACCTTTTTTTGCACGGGAAGAGTCTCTGGGAACACAATTTGGCTTCAAAAACAGGTGTATACAACCATGCACTTTATTTTAATATAGAAGTGTTTGTTTTAAAAGGGTTCTTCTGCTCCCTATATTTGGCAATACAAAGGGAAGTTTAAAAACCTTCTTTGGAGGTTTTTAAGTAGCAGTTTTGATGGCAGGAATGCTTTAGTTGTATATTCCTGCATAATAGGAGCTTTAGACTAGATGGTCTTTGTGTTCTTCCAGCTCTTTGATTTTGATGAAAAAAAGGGAATACTCCACTAAAAAGGTAGGGGGCAACATGGGAACACATGGGGAACTTTACTCATCAAGGGATAAGACTTTCACCAGCCTTTGAGGGAGGAAATGTTGGGGAATAGCAGGTATAGCTAAGAGTCAATAGTTAATCTGAAGCCTTGCTGGCAAATATGTTTAGAAATGTAGGAAACAAGCATTCTTTTAATACAAAGTGTATTAATTTTCTGTCTTAATTAGTGCCTTCAAGATTTTGCAAAAATAGCATCTCTTTTCCCCAGTTTTGTAAACTGTGTTATTGCTCCTGATTGCTCCTCACACTTTATCAAAATCTTTGCTCTATTCCCTTTGCATTACATTCCTAAAAATGAAGTTAAAAGTCCTGTCAGCAGTATCATCTCGCATCCAGATTCCAACAGTGTGTTCTGTCTTGACAAATCCTCTCCAAAATGTGGCTGCCCAAGTAACTTTCTTATCTTCCTTGCCTTTACCATGTTCCCCTTCTTCTTTTGGACTATTTCCACTCATTTTCCTTTCATCTTTCTGTACTGTATCTCATGTGAATGATAGGGGAAAAAACCTAACTAGCAGGCTTAGCATTATTATTTTAATTAAACTGGGCAAGATTTATATTTCCAGTTATTTTAAGTCCTTAGGAAATGGTTAGCTTTGAAGTTAATTATAGATTGTCTTGCTGGTGGAGGGGCAAAGGCCATCACTTCTGATTTGGTCACATCAGCATACTTCTAAAAGCTTGCTTTAGGCACTGAAAAACCATTCTTGTTTTACTGATACAAAAGCTGGAACCCATTTTATACTGTCTATTGTGGATTGTGATACATGTTGCTTAAATTGTATTTTGCTAACTCTGTTAATCCTCTGAAAAATATTCTCAGGTCTCTGATGTACCAATAATGGTGATGGTCATATTTTCACCTTAATTGGTTCTGTACCTTTACATTATATGAGGCATACAAGAGACTGTGTTGTATAGTTCATAGAATATTGGACTGGGTCTTGGGAGATCCACATTCTTGTCCTCATGGGGCCATGAAACTCTCTGGTGAACTTGGGCCAACCAGTCTCTCTCACTATGGTTGTACTGAGGGTGGAGAATCAAATGTGAATCATGCAATTCAATTTGAGTTGATTAGAGGAAAAGGAAATTGAAATGTAGTAAGTCAAGTATTTTTTATAAGATAACACTTGAAACAGAATGTAGTTTTCCACATATGGGAAACTGGGTTGGAAATTTATTACAAATGATTTTGAATGCTGCATACCTAGATTTGTTTTACTCTTTTCTTTATTTTACTTTATGTTTATTTTATGTTATATTTTATTTTATGTTACTAAAAAACCTTGTGTGTGTCCCTGCATGGAGGTGGTGATGTAGTAGCAGCATGTTCCAACATGTTTAATGATGATGGAGGAGATTGCTGAGCAGAGACTTTTTTAAAAGAAAACAGGTTAATTGGAGGGACTACCAATTCCCTTCGACATCTGGTTTGACCATGCAAAATGGAGCGACCCGTTGATGGTGACAGGGAGGAAGACATTTTGACTAATCCCATGTGTCCACATCCAGAGGAATAAACCAAGGGAACTTTAGTGTCATAATGCCAAAAAGAATTTATTTTTATTTTTCAAGGCTCTCAGAAGAAACACCCTCCCTATCTGACCATTTGTCATAATAGCAACAGATTGATAAGAACAACCACACTTTTCTGTATTTATGTTATGCATGAATATATTCAGCCTCTCTTTAATTATCCATCCACCATAAAAACCTCTTCATATAACATTTACTCAGAGTTTTTACCAGCCATGCTTTAAGATTTACAGCCTCTGTTTTAATGATTCTGCTTGAATTACAGTTTTCTTAAACCACAGGCTCACTTTATCTCTTTTCAGAGACACAAACCCCCATATCCAATAAAAGTTCATTAATGTTTACAATATTTAGGAATGAATTTAGAGCTCTTCAAACTTCTCCATCATAGCTACTAATGCGCCAAATGGCTTTCTGGGCTGCTTGATTCGTGGAAAGATAATTTAACCATATCTGCATTTTTGGCAATTTCCTGATGTTTTTACACTCTTCTATTTGTGTCTTGCATAAAATTTACAACCAAGTAAAACTCAAAATCAGATGGAAGGAATAAATTAGAGTCACCCAATTAGCATGAAATATTTTAACAAAATATTCACCCTTGTAACAAAGAGTTATTTTTAATATTTTTAGTAGTATATGGGAAGTAAAAAAAATGCTGAACTATATGATTACACAGCAAAAAATTCTGCATGTGAAGGACCAGAATAATAATTAGGAATACAATAACTCAGATTATACTTTCAGATTAGGAATGTATGCATCTGATAAATTGGCAGCTATAGGTTTCTCTTACCTCTAAATCCAATCCTTACTACTTTATATAGTCTTTTTTTGGGGGTGCATATTTTTCAAAAGGTACATTCTTTGTGTCTGCTTATTTTTCAAATTGTACAGCATGTTGTTTGTGGATATCTATCCATGTTTGTGACAATGGTTTTTAAAAAGACAATCAGGGCACACAGAAACGTTGCCCCTTCTTTTCTACCCTATCAGGGTTGCCTTGAAAATGCTTTTGATATATTGGAGGCTTTGGGCCTTTCTGCACTATTCTGTTATAGTGCTATTATTCCACTTTCAACATCCTATGGGTTTCTGGGGTTTGCAGTTTAGGGAAGGGGCGTTTAGAATTCTGAGCCAAAGAGCTTTTTGGCCTCAGTAAACTACAAACCCTAGAATTCTACACAATGTTGAAAGTGGAATAATAGCCCTGCAACAATGTAGGGTGGAAAGGCTCTCTGATATTGGAGCAGTTGTGACCAGTAACTGGGATTGCCCTGTCAGGACATAACAGATTGGAGATTTCTCTTGTAAATGCTCCACTTAAATACAATGAACAAACAAGAGTAACATTTGTACCATTTCTAACCATTCCAGTGGGGTTTAGGGTGGAGGCCTTCCCAGTGCATTATGCCCAAACAGCATTATCTGGCAATCATGACATTTATAGTCCTGGAAGATTACAGTGTCAGTTCTTTTCTCATCCATTCAATAAACCAAAGTTATGTCTTCTGGGGGGAAACACTTGAAGAGAACAGATAAAAGGCCAAGAAGAAGAAGAAGATATTATTTGTAAACTGAATCTCTGAATGAATCTTTTATTCCCCTACTGATATTTCAGTACTAATATTTCAAATGAAGCCTCTTCAGAGAGAAATCTGGTTACCAGGTACTCCTTGATGATCCTATTTGTTGCATACAAAAAATGTTAACAGGTTTGAAATTTTCTGGTTTAAATGAGAAAGAATTTCATGTATTTTCAGCCTGTCAGAATTATTGTTGTTGTTATTTATTGTTCTGAATTTTATTTCAGATATAGGCAGGTTATAAATGTAAATGAATAAATGTAAAAATTAATAAATGTAAATGAATGAACAAGTGCTTCTATCAGTGGCAGAGCAAATGGTTTAGATGAACAAGGTCTCAGATTTATTTACTGACACTTTGGTATGAGGAGTAGATGAAAGGAAAAATCTCCAGCTGAAAGAAGACAGTTCAGGGCTAGATGGACCAATGGTATGATCTTGTTAAAAGTTACTTTGTTGGGCTACAACAATTAGAATCTTTCAGCCAACATGGTTACTGGCTGTGTTAACTGTAGGATTCTATGAACAATAGTCCAACAAACAGTAGTATTTTCAGACTCTGGTATGAGCTGTCATAAGACAACTTCCTATTTTGCTGGAAGCCCAATATCCAGAGAGCTCAGAAAAGTTATTTTTGACACAACAAATCCCAGAATCCTCCAGCAAACATACCCACCTCTACATCTAAATACTTACTTTGGGGATTATGGTAAATAATGCTTTCATGGAATCAGGTATGTACCATAAGATTTGGTTTGTGCTTGGATTTGGCTCAGATCAGCTTGGAGACTTCTCAGATTGGGGGGAATTATAACTAAACAAGGGCAGATAACAGATGCACAGCATGCAGTGCTAGAAGCAGAAGAACATCCAGCATTTTCCAACCAAGTTCCAACCATGTTACAAGCCCATTCAGGCCTACAGTCTCCACAAAACCTAGTTGCCTTGAGACAAGGAACTTCTAAAGAGTCCTGAACAGTGGGACAGTGTCCTTGCCCCAAATCATTAGGATTTTAGAGGTTTGGTAAAATCATCCACTGTGATTATAAAATGGAATATTCAGTCACAAAAAACGCACCTCACCCTGATTTTTTTTTGCTTTGTTTTATTTTGTTCTATATAGAGAGATGGAGAAAAATGTATAACATCTTGGAGACTGATCTTCTGTGTCCAAATTGCAAAAGAATACATTATGAATCCAAACTGCCAATGAATTTTCAGGATGTTAGATATTTGGATTTGGTCTCCTTCAGACCTTGATCTGGTTGTCCCCAGAATCTGTTCAAATTAGCCTGATTCATTTCTGGATTCAGAATGTGCATGATTCCAAAGCATAACTTTATAACATATGTTGTCATGACACTAATCCTGAAGCAACCATTATGAACAAGTAGCATGCAGGACATGAAGTTATTTTTCCCATCCTATAAGTCTCTTTCATACTACAATTGTGATGTCACTATGGCCCTTTTCGCACCTTACCTCGTCGCGGCAGCAGGGAGCGGCGCTCGTGCGGGCAGCCACTTGCGCAAGCTGCTCATGACAGCCCTTTTTGCCTCCCGCATCGCCTTCCTTCTAGCGCAACTGTTGCACGAGCACCCCACCCCTTTCTTCTGCCGCGCAGTCTGGGAGTTGTAGGCTGCAGGGGGAAGGAAGCGTGACCGAGCTGCCTTGCCGACACACCACACAGAAGTAAGTGCACGAGGGCGCCACGAGCATTGCGTGAGCGCGGGGCATTTTTGGCTTAAAGCCAAAAATCAAAAAATGTGTGCGCGCCCCGCTTTAGCCTCGTGAGCATCGCGCGAGTGGGAGTGCGTCATAGGGAGCGATGCTCCCACTCATGCGATGCTCAAGGGGCGCTCGCGCAAGAAAAAAAAGCATGCGAAAAGGGCCTATGATTCTATTTTAAACGCCACAATGGAGTCCTGGAGTTTGCAGTTTAGTAATACTTAAACTCCCTGGCAGAAAATTATAAATCTCTCATGAAATGAGAAATCCCAGGACTTAAAAGGATGGCAGCCTGACAATAAAAGTGTTATAAACATGTTATAATATACATATTGTGAAGAAATCTTTTATTCTTATTTTTTTAAAAAACTTTTTAAAAAGGTTTGTATTTTTTAAAAATACAATGGTATCTCATGAATGAAAATTTGCTTGACACTCATGAGTGTGCATGAACTTGTGAACAAAAAGATTTGGACATTAGCAGTACCTCCTTACAGTTCAGATCCTGCAGGTATGTTGCTGCTAGGTTCCTTAATTTCTGAGTTCACAAATTAAAATATTGACCCTAAGCCTTTGTTAGGAAAAAAAGCAGACAATTATGTGACATTTGCTTCATCACAAACTTTCCTATAAACAGAAAAAATATAGGATTGTACACTCATTGAGTTGGAAGGGACTCAAAGAGGCATCTAGTCTAATCCCTGGGCAGTGCTGGAATCCATGGCTAACATCTCAGTGGGAGGTGGCCATCTGCTTAAAAACCTTTAAAGCAAGAGATCTGACTGCTTTTCTGAGCCAGTCTCTTCCACTGTCAATCAGCTGTTACCATCAGGAAGTTATTCCTAATATTTACTTGGAATTTCCTTTCTTATACTTTGAATCCATTTCTATATAACAGATTGTATGGCACGATATTGCAGATGATCATGTGTTTATTGGTTTCCTAGGTCTTTAAATAAATGGGGAGCCACTCAAAGTTTTGTTTCCTTTTACTACTCTTCTGTCTTCTTGAATACATCAGATACACCCCACCCATAAGAGATGACATCTCAGAACAAATGAGCTAATATATAAAGATTGTTTCATTATTAGGTTCTTAGGAGACTTTCACACAAATTATTTGTGACCCAAGTCCAGTTGACTCAGTTCTTTTAACAGAATATGGAACACTATGTACAAAGGAGGTATCAGTATAGGACCTGATAGATAAATTGCCTCTTATCATTCAGGATACACTAGTCTGTTTCTGGGCCAGTTGGAAACAACACTCATCTTGTCACACCTGCTGCCAAGAAAACAAATAGCACTGGTTAGATGGAATCCTTTCACCTGAATTGGAGTGCCATGTTCATTACACCCTCTAATGGCCTGTGATATGTAGCAAACTGGCTTTGCTGGTCCTGGATCACAGACAGTGCTTGTGAAAAGATACTAGCTGTTTGCCATATTTTAGGTGAGAAGGGAATATTACCTTTGGTGACAATGTCCATTAGAAATTGTTCATTTTCCAGTGCTGTGTGAGAAACCCTGTTGCTTAACGTGTTCTTTTTGATGCAGGATTTTTTTTTTTTTTTTTTTCACAGTGCAGGTTTAAGACTAGCCAATGTGTGGGTTTGCATTAGAGGAGGGGCTTGAAGATTTTAAGATTAATCAGTGCAAGAATTTACAACAAGATCAAGGTTTTTGAAAGGTGGGAACCTAGTTATCTAGAGCACTCAACAGAACCTTCCCAGGCAGAAGGCTTCTGAATATTAGTTGCTGCATCTCACAATGAAAAAGGGAAATTTTTGTCTTTATGCTTCATGGGTTTTCCAAAAATTTCCCCGTCCTGCTTGATCCCCAGCAACTGATTTCAGCAGAATTCTGAATGGGAAAATTCTCTTTAGTTAAATACTTGCAGAAAAGCAGGTGGTGAGGAAAGGTTGTTTCCTTTGTGAATGATTTACAGTCTTTCTAGAAAAAAGCATCAGTCTGACCACTAGTGGAAGCAGAATACCGAATTCAGTGATCTGAACCAGCAGGGATTTAATTTCTTATGATCTTGGCATAAATTTAATTGCTAGTCCCGAATAGAATAGATCCAATAAGTAAATGGAATGTAGCTACAGTTTGACTTACAGAGTTTCCATTTTACTCTAGTTCCTTTCTAGGTAGCAGTTGAATTTAGGACCTTAAATTTAATCCTATGTCACAGCTGAAAAGATTTTTGTGTTCCCACTGACTGTCATATGTACAGAATTCCATAATTCTAGTATTCATTTCTATGGTATTTTGTGCAGGTGGATTGCGTACAGGTGCACAATAGGTATGTAGAAGAGGAATTTCAGCTGCTGTAGCTGCAAAGGCAGGGAGAAATTCAGATCTAGAACTCCAACCCCCAGGAGAAGAAGAATACAATAATGTGCTTTACTTACAGAATTTATGCCTGTCATGTTAAAAGCCACTAGAATCATGGCATAAAAAGAGGGGAGGTAATATTCTCATTAATGTTTGTGTTTGCAGGAGGAGGTGGGGGATAGTTATTTCAAATTAAATAACCATTGATTGCAATCTCTTATTCTAATGAATCATGAAAGGGTATGGAGAATGTGGGCAAACACACTTATTTACCAATGTACTTTAAGGTATTATAGAAATATTTACTAGAATGTTTGTTGCCTGTCCATGAATTTAAGCTTCTGGGATTAAAACTGCATAATTTGTAAAGATGAAAATGAAAATAGCATATCTCTGGCGTTTTTATGACTTCACTGCATGCTTCCTTAAATCATAAAGAGCAAGAATACTTTTCTCATAATCTTTGTAATATTCACCTGGTACCAAAGTACATCACCATCTAGCCATGATATAATCAGTTGCCTGCGGTATTCCACAAGCATTTTTATCACCACTTTCAGGAACTCTTCTGTGTTGCAAAATAGCAGGTACAGACTTCCATAATATTATAAACAGCTGTAATCGACCATTTGTTGCCAAAGTGTGAATACATCATTCATGATCTCTCACTCAGAGCCAGAAACTGCCTGTTTCTACATCAAGTGTAGTCAATACACACTTTGTAGATAGTAGCCATCTTAGGGATGCTTATCCATATTTATGAGCGGCTCAAACTAGGGGTAAAAAAATGTGTACCTTGTAATGCAGTAACAGTACTGGATCACAGTACTGTGAACATTTTCCCAAGAACTTATTTTTCTAACTTTTAAACTACACCCACACATTATTCCCCAGTACAGAAATAGCCACTTATTTAATTTTAGTCATTTCTGTTAACTCCTGGCTTCAGTCTTCTTCAATCTCTGATCACTTGTGCTCTGCAACTTTGGGAATTTTGAAGATTAAATGTAAGTTTTGACCTCTCTTTATCAAAATCTACCAGTGTAATATACTTCATAATTTAAATTTGGGCCATTTTCGCATGGCATTTCCAATGCAAAAGGGCTCCTTGAGCATCATGCAAATGTGAGGAGTGGTCTACATGATGCACTCACATTTGCACAATACTCCAGGGCCTGACACAGACCACACATGCATTTTTTCATTTTCAGCTCGAAGCTGAAAATGCTGCGCGGTTGCACATCACTCCAGGGCCTCGCACACACTTAGCTTGTGTGCGGAGCCTCGGGGGCCAGGCTGGTTGCACTTCCTGTCCCAGGCTGCACTGCGAAAGGAAGAGGCAGGGCTCTCATGCAAGCAGGAAGCTTGTGTGGAGCCGAAGGACCGTGGACGTGAGAACCTCTCTCCAGAGGCTGCTTGCACGAGCACTACACCCCAGCACCGAAAATGGGTGAGTTGCAGAAAGGGTCATAGTCTGGTATTCTAGATAAACTGCTTAGCTATAGTTACCTTAGTTACACAACTACGTAGCATCTCCCAGCTTAACCCCCCTCCCAATCCTGACTTACTGGGTAGCATCCACTGCAAGTGATGAGGATCAACATCAGGAATCTCTCCCTGCCAAGCCACAGCCAGCAAGGGAGGAGAGAGATCAGGAACACTTGGGGAGTCTGAATATACCAAACACAAGCCGAGCCAGGTCAAGGTCCAGTCCTCAGGAGGCAGAGATCCATCTGGAGGATTTCAGGGAGCAGGAGACACAAAGGTTGTGAGGGCTTGCTAATAATTTGCTGCAAGCAAGGAGCAGCCACGCTGGCAGACTTAAATAACCCCTGTGAGCAGGTGCTGCTCGTTATTGTTTCCTCAGCCTAAATCCAGGCAGCCTCCCTCTCAGTAGCCCATTTCAGCCTTCTGCATGATTGAGGACTGATGGGCACAGCTGACTGCAACTCCTCTGCATCACTGTTGGTTCCCTCTCCATCATGAGCTGGTTGGGGCAACTCAGTCTTTGACCTTCCAGTGCAGGGGATGTTTGCAGGTTGACTTGCTCACTAACTGGCACGGCCCCCTGCACAATCAGTTGCTCCTCAATCACAGCATCATTATCTATCACACTCTGTACTTCTATCAATTGGGATGCTGCAGCCTGGTAAACTAGGGGTGGGGGCTTTTACTATCTGTATGTATTTCCTATATTACCGAATATATAGGGATCAGTTATGAATGCGTAACTGTAGGTTATGCGTTTGTAACTACAATCATGAATTTCAGCCATATTATGTAGCATACTAATCTGATACCTTCTCCTTTTCAATACTACATTTAACAGGCCAACAAAGAACCTGTAAACTATCCATGGTACTTTTTTTTTAAAAATTTATTTGTATCCCGCCTCTCCATATGGATCGAGGCGGCGAACAACTTACAAATAGCATGTATTTTGAAACATTTCTATACATGCCCCCAACAAGCTGGGTACTCATTTTACCGACCTGCGAAAGGATGGAAGGCTGAGTCAACCTTGGAGCCGGGCAGGATCGAACTCACAACCTTGTGGCTTGCAGTACTGGCATTTAACCACTGCGCCACCACGGCACCATGGCTGGTCAGCCCCTCCCTAAACTGCAAACCTCAGGATTCCATAGGATGTTGAAAGTGGAATAACCATGCTATAAGAGAGTAGTGTGGAAATGGCCATAGTTAGAAGGGTACTTTACAGAGGTAGACCCTTAGTGCACAATTTTGTCATCCCAGCAGAGCAACACATTGCTCCTGGTCCAGGACATGTGACATTGCATGATATCATTGCTCACCTGCTGCTGTTGTGTTCTCATCTATGGGAAACACACCCTTTTTCATTACTGAAAAAAATCCGGTAATGCCCCCCTTTCTCGGCATGATCCCATCAGCCACCTGCATGTGGTAAGAGTCAAAGCACTTGATAGTGCTTCCTTTTGCAGTACAGTGCATGAATTGATTAATCATGGGTGCTGGATGGGGAAGAGGCAGGGAAAGGGGCTCGCCATTGAAGCTGTACTGTGGAAGGAAAAACAGTGTACCAGACACTACCAATTTGTGGCAGCTGCCTGGGTACAGTGGGGCGCATTCAGGCCCTGATCCAATTCCAGCAATGACAATGCTGGGATCCCACTGGGATGACGTGTTATAGGGGCATAGTGCAGTAAGGCCCATAGACAAAACATTCTTTCTTTGTTAAGGATGTTTACACATAGCTAGCATGCAGTTCTATCCCAAGATAATAGGCTGCCTGGAGATCAAATGGTGAATCTTCTCCAGCCAACCCTTGGAAAACTACAACAGTTAACAGAATAAGGGAAAGTTACTTTTGGAAACTACAGCTTGGTGGCAACTAGGGATTGGGACTAGAGGTACCCTACAAATTAAAAGAAATACAATATATCTAAAAGCATACATGCATAGGATCAACATTAACATAAACTAATAACTACATTATAGCAATTTATATAATACAATTAAAAATAATAAAAACACAGTTTAAAACGGGGAATCAATGGTAATGGTGGTGCGACAGATTGTCCTTCTAACAGCTGCATGGAGGTGATAACTGAAAACTGTGGCTATTTTTGGCTTTAGAAGACATGGAAGCCAACTGATGTTCTCTTCAAGAAGTGAAGTGATCTTTGGGGTTCAGAAAGTTTGGAAATGGTCTCAGTGTTTGGGTAAACAGAACATTAAGAAAAAAGTGCAAGACAATTGGAGGCATCTGACACAGAATGATCAGGACGCACTTGGGAGCTGCTGAAGCTGCAGTGGGATAGCCGGCGAGACCGGGCAATTTTTCTCTCTAGATCATGACTCAAGCGCCTGCCACCATTTTTAATAGTAAGAAACTTGTAAGCTGTTGTAAGATAAGACTCTTTTTTCTGTCATTAATCTTTCATCTTCCCTCTCCCCCTTTCTTTCCTCGTTATTGAGGATTAGATACGAAATATTAACTAATCAAGAGTAATTCTTGGAAACTGTATATAAATGGATTTTTTGGACTTTTGGATTTATATGGATACTTTGGAATCTACACAGATTCATAAATCTTTATTGTTTGCCTTGTGATAATCCAATAGCATGAGAAATGGATTACTATTTTTGTAAGCATCTTCTTTAAATGTATACGCTTCAGAATAGACATTTTAACTCAAAGACACGTGAATTTTGAAACCTACCTATCGTGTAAATTCCCCAGTAGCCTGGAGGAATAAATTACCCCAAGATATTGCAGGGTTTTTTTAAGACAACATGTCAAAGATTTGATAGTACAAAAGAGCTACATTGAAATATTAGTGATCGACAAACAAGAGATCCAGATTTTTAAAGATGTTCCTGGCCAGATCCTGCAAATTAGAAAAGACTATACTCCCCTAACACAGATGCTCAGGAAAGCAGGTATTAACTACAAGTGGGGAAATCCTGAAGGTTTGTCATTCTTTTTTTAAGTGGAAGCGAATCACTATAGCATCTAGCAAACAGGTGAAGGAATTTATTGAAGAAAATCAAGAGGCTTTAATGAAAGAAATTAGAAGGAATGATGAACAAGATAATGAAGAGCAATTACAACACAGAAGAAGACAGACACCAAGATTTTTTAGGACTCACCAAGCAAATATCAGAGCAGAAGAAGAAGAACTGGAAGAAGTAGAAGAAGATTCAGCCGAAGACGACCAAGAGGAACAGGTAGAGCAAGAGGAAGAAGAAAGGAGAGAAGAAAAGGACACAGTATCTTAAGACACAGAGATATCTAATCTAGATGATCAAGATAAAGAAGAACAAAGAGAGACGGAACAGACTGCCTCAGCTATAGAACAAGCAGAGGAGACATTGGAAGAGATTAACTATGAGGAATCTTAAAATCATAAGCTGGAATGCTCATGGACTGAACCGGCTGGTGAAGAAGAAGAAGATATTCCACTACTTAGAAAAAGGGAAATACGATGTGCTTTGCTTACAAGAATCTCATATCAGAAAGATTGATGTTGATTATCTACTCAATCCCAAATTAGGCCAATATTTTGTCTTAGCCTACAAGAAGAAGAAGAAGAGAGGGGTAGTGATGTCTGTTAATAGTCATCTATCCCCTAAAGATATTTTTTTCTGATGAATCTGGATATTTTATAGGAGTGGAAATCCGAGTGGGAGACTCAAAGATCCTGCTGATTGGAGTTTATATCCCAAATGTGAACAAATCTCAGTTTTTTGACAGACTTTTTGCCACTATTGAGGACCATGATTATGGGAAAATCTTGTTGATGGGATTTTGGAATGCAGTATTAGATCCAACTATGGACAGAAAATCAGTAAAAGAGATTAAAAGATCATAAGGAAAAGTGCCTAAAAATTTCTTAAATTATATGAAGGAGTTTACACTGATTGATGTTTGGAGATATAAAAAAGGATATGAAAAAGACTTCAGCTATTTTTCAGAAAGACACAAGTCATGGTCATGAATCAACATGTTCTTTGCTTCCAAAGATCTAATAAGAGGTCTAAAAAGCTGACATTCTCCCTCAAGTTCTATCAGATCATAACCCAATTCTGATAGCTTTGAAAGAGCCAAAAGCTGAATATATGTGGAGATTAAATGAGAATATTTTAAAAGATAATAATGTTGTTGAACAACTTAGACAACAAATACATTTATATTACATAAACTTCCATGAACACTGTCTGGGATGCAGCTAAGGCAGTTCTCCGAGGCTTGATCATATTTCAAGAAGCTCAAATTAAGAAGAAACGGTGAGAGAAAGAAGCTCAAATAATTAATTTATTGAAAGAGAAAGAAGATGAACTTAAAATGAGACCAAATAATGATAGAATTCTTAAAGAGATTAAAATTCTCTGAAAACAACATGCAATCTTGTTAGAATCACAGTTGGACAGAAAAATGTTATATATGAAACAACATTACTTCGAGTCAACTAATAAACCTGGTAGATGGTTAGCACGTAAATTGAGAAAAGATAAAGAAAAAAGAACAATTATAGAAGTAAGAATTGAAGACAAAACAATACAGCAACAAGAAGAATTAAAACGAGTCTTTCATCAATATTTTTCAAATCTCTATGCAGATGGTATAAAGCATGATAATGCTACTCAAAGAATCAAGGATTATCTAAAAGAAATTAATATACCACAACTAACAGAAGAACAAGTGTTCTTCAATAGCTTCAATAGACCAATCACTTTAAACAAAATCTCTGAAACAATAAAAAAATTGAAACCAGGGAAAGCTCCAGGTCCAGATGGCTTTTTGGCTCCTTTTTTTATAAAGTTTTTGAAAAGGAGCTGATGTACCCCCTTCATGAAATTATAAATCGACTGACAATGGGAGAAATTCCTGAGTCATGGAAGTCTGCGAATGTGACTCTGATCCCTAAAGAAGGGAAAGATCCTAAATTATTGTCAAGCTACAGGCCGATCTCTTTGCTTAATGTTGATTATAGGATATTTAAGAAGATCCTTGTAGAGAGGTTAAAAAGAATACTATCAGACTGGATCCAGGAAGATCAGATTGGTTTTTTTACCGGGTCGTCATCTAAAAGATAATATTAGAATGATCTTGAACGTAATCCACCATGCTGAATCTTACAAAAAGAAGAACTAGGCTTCCTTGATGCAGAAAAAGTGTTTGACAAATGTTTCTTGGCAGTTTCTATTGGCAGTCCTTTAAAAAATGAACTGTGGTAAGAATTTCCTGAATTGGATAAAAACATTATACTCTGACAAATATGCTCAAATAAATATTAACTCTGAAAAAACCAAAGCTTGCCAGATCAGAAGAGGTACTAGACAGGGCTGTCCCCTTTTGCTGTTACTTTTTCTAATTATCATAGAAGTCCTTCTGATTCAAATAAAACAAAACAATGCTATAAGAGAAGTTAAGATTGGGGAAGCCGAAGTGAAAGGACGAGCATATGCTGATGATCTTGTTATTATAATGGAAGACCCGCTGTGTTCCTTGGATCCCCTAAATCAGATGTTAGAAGGTTTTGGGGACATATCTAGTTTCAAAATTAATCAAGAAAAAACAGCCTTGTTACCAAAAATATGATCTCAATTGAAGAGAAAGACTTGCAAAGCAAAATTAAATTTAAAATAGAAAAGAAGATTAAATGTCTGGGAATTTGGCTAACAAACAAAAACCAAGACCCATTTCTTAATAATTAAGACAAGAAATGGAAAGAAATCAAAAAAGAGATTGAATCCTGGGGGAAATCAAAGCTCTCCCTTTTGGGAAGAATTTCAGCAATCAAAATGATGTTACTACCTCAAATCAATTTTCTATTCCAGAATCTACCACTAATAATAAAGGCTGATGTCTTCAAATGATGGAAAAAAGAGCTGACTAACTATATTTGGGCTAGGAAGAAACCTCGAATCAAATGGACTTCCATGACGGATGTTACAGAAAGAGAGGGGACTAAGTCTTCCAGACCACAGGCTTTACCTACATGCTAATATTATGTGCTGGCTATCAGGCTGGATAAGATTAGAACATAGCAAAATTCCGCTCTTTGAAAGAGCAGGTGTTGATAACAGATTGCATTTTTATTTATGGTACTCTAAAAAACAACCACAGAAAGAATATTTTGAACATCCCATAAGGAAAATTTTATATTTTTCATGGAAAAAGTTCAAAGAATGGTTATGGCCTAAATTCCCATTATGGATATCTCCAATAGAAGCTTTTCACTGAGATGAGTTTAAAATACAGAGATGGTGGACCTACAAGGAACTGATAAAATTTGAAGACAGCACACCAATGTTTAAGAAAAGAGAGGAACTCTTGCAGGAGGGGTTTGATTGTCCATGGTTTCTTTATACCCGCCTGCTCTCTAGATTCAAGCAGGATTGTAGTGAAGGGAAGATAAATAATGGAAAGACAGATTTAGATGTTATTTTGGTTGGAGAAGATAAACAGTTGATTTCAAAATTTTATAAATTATTACTAAAATGGGATCTTGAGCAGGAGACAATTAAAAATACAATGGTCAAATGGACCCAGAATGTTGGACATCCAATCGAATTACAAAATTGGGAACAAACATGGAAGAACTTGAATTTTACAAGATGTCAAACATTTAAAGAAAATTACTGCAAAATGTTCAATAGATGCTACTTAACACCAATAAAACTTGCAAAGATCTATAAAGGCAGCAATGATAAATGTTGGATATGTAAGGCTGAAAGAGGGATATTTTTTCACTGTTGGTGGGATTGTAAAAAAGCCAAAACATATTGGAAAAACATCCATATAGAGATTTCAAAAATGTTAAATACAAATTTCCTCATGCTCCTGGAAAGTTATTTGTTGAACATGGTTGAGCTAATTGAGGGATTTATT
The DNA here is from genome assembly GCA_948474755.1 of Ctenosaura bakeri. Taxonomy (NCBI): domain Eukaryota; kingdom Metazoa; phylum Chordata; class Lepidosauria; order Squamata; family Iguanidae; genus Ctenosaura; species Ctenosaura bakeri. The sequence goes on from CAOLHI010005692.1 coordinate 16,360, forward strand.
GGGAGGCATAATAGAAAAATCTTTTTATATTTGACTACTAAAGCCAGACTATTATTTGCTAGATACTGGAAAAAAGAGAAAGTGCCAGAAATAGATGAATGGTTGTATGAGATATATGATTTGATGCAAATAGATAAACTTACTATTTTGATGAAAGATAAATCTTTGAATAGATATTGAGAAGAATGGGGAGAAGTTTGTAACTATTTGGAAAAGAGATGGGGGTCTTTGTCAGTAACTGCGTTGAGAGATTGAGGATAGTTATTATGTTGGAGTCTGGACCACAGAGACTACTTCATCTCACTTTATCCTATTCATTTTATATTGGTATTGGGGATATTTATCAATGAGAAATTGATAATTGTATGTAATTGTAGGTAATTCTATTGTATTGTACTGTATTGACTCCCCCCCCCTTTCTCTTGTCTTTCTGGAGCTCTTTGTGATCAAAGAACAAAATAAAAACACAACTTTGGAAAAAAACACGGTTTAAAATAACTACCATTAAAATAATACAGCACCCATTTTAAAGTTCTTTCTTTAGAAACTCTCAATTCTAAAAACCTGCCTGAATAGAAAAGTCGTTGCCTACCAATGAAAAGACAGCAAAGAGGAGGCCATTCTGTCCTCTTTAGGAATGAAGTTCCAGAACCCAGAGCCAACCACCAAGAAGGTTCTATTCCAAACATTTTAAAAGATAACAAGGTGCATTCTCAAAATTGGTTGAAGACTTTTAATGTCCAGAAAATGCCCCAGAGGAGACTCACCACACCCCTGGCACATATATACTAATTTTGTAGAGAGAGTCCTGATTATCCTCTGTTGTCCCAATTTTTCCAGAAAATTTTAAAAGTGTTTCAGTTTCTTTTCCTCCTCCTACTTTCCCCCTTTGTACTCAGCCTCTTTTACTGCAAACTGAGTTCAACGTACAAAAGCAGTTTGCGTTCAGCAGGGAAAATAGGAGAGGAGAGAGCAGAATCTTTCCAAGAGGCTCAGGTAAACATAAACTGCTGCAGCCTTTTCTGTCCTTCTTTCTCATTAATAATGTTTACCATCTTGACTGGACTCTAATGATGCTTGAACATAGGTGTCCCAGTTTTCATCTGTGAACTGTTGTAGGGTATTCTGGCATGGAAGCCACATCTTGCCTCTCTGCAACTCCCAGAATCCACAGACAACACAGGCAGTAACATATCACCAATGAACAAAGCAGGGCCAACTTTGCTGGTGCTCCAAAGTTACTCACTTTCCTGGGGCTGTTTTGCGTTATTCTGTTATAGTGCTATTATCCCACTTTCAACATCCTGTAGAATTCTGGGGTTTTAAGTTTACAGAGGCCAAAGGGCTGTCTGGCTGAGAATTCTAAATGCCTCTCCCTAAATTACAAACCCTAGAATTCCATAGGATATTGAAAATGGAATAATAGCACTATAACTGTAGTGCAGAAAGGTCCCTATTTCCAAGCTGTGCCAAGATTATCAAACTCGAATGCTCTTTTTCTGAAGCTGCAGGCTATTTTTGCTTATTCCTTTCTTAAAGACAGTGGATTTAAGACATTCTCATTCTCTCTTTGCCTTTCTTTTTTGAGTAATACAAAGATGAAACCACATTCTTAGTAATTTGTAAAGGCACTGGTTCAGAAACAGACACCATTAAGTAAATATGGCTTACTCTAATTTCATTCAAATCTCAATTACAGTAACATCACAGGAAATTGAATGGTGTGGCCCATCTTTGGCTCAGAATTAGTACATTTTCAGTACTAGAGAAAACTCATCTGTTTCAGTTTGAGGCAGAACAGCAATGTTAGTTGTGCTACCTGGCCCTATAAAAACATCAAGCTGTGCTTCCATTTTGTTAGCCCTGCAGGCTCATACATAATTAGAGCCTTAATGGGAAGAGGTAGTGGTAAGTGAAGAGTTCTAACATCTCTGTAGAGGGAGATAGTTAAAAGAAATAGCCTATTTAGAAAGTGTCAGCAAGATGGGCCCAGTGGCCTTTACACGTTCAAAGAATATCATATTATACCTTCTGCAAGGTTCCTGGTTCACTGGAGAATGACTCCCTGAGTCTGGTGGCTGCATCATTTTCTCTGTAATAGATTTTCCCTTTTTCCAATCTGTTGCATTTTCTGACAGCTGCTCACCAGGGTGACACAATTTGTGTGTATCTATCCATTTGAAGGACTGGACATCTGCAGAAATGTTATGTGACAGTCACATTCAGCATGCATAGTTGTCTCTTATCTATAATTGGCAATGCAATCATTGATTGAAATATTTACTTGGGAAACAATTTTGTGAACATTTCTGGATTAGAAACAAAGCAAAACAGATTGACATAGTTGCTCACTTTCCTCCTGCAATGATATAAACAGCACAAGAGCTACTGGGACATGGATAATGATACAATTCATGGTCTCTTGCAACTCAAGAGCAAGATCAAGCTTCACAAACATTGCAGATTATATTTTGTAAAGCTTTATAAGGCTGATAAAACCTGATTATGTGCCTCTTGGGTATTCAATAATTATTGTTTCTTACTGCTTTAATTATGCTCTCGTTCCAGCTTGGATGGCTCTGAATTTATTTTGTGAAATAAAAAAGCAAATGCATGGAAATTTAAGGTGCCATGTGATTAGTCAATCAATTGATTTATCTACTGATTTGCATAAATCTACATACAAAACAATGGTTCTGAAGCAAAATGCTTAAAGTCTTTGTTTTTAAGATGGTTCATGCAGTGTTGTATTGACTGCCATCTTAGATAAGCTTCAACACTGTGAGAGAAAAGGGTGAAATCCAACTGTTTAAGACAGTGTTTGTTCATCATCTATAATTTGTGTAAGTACATGTTTGAGATGTGTGCGTGCGTGCGTGTGCGTGCATGTGTTTTCAATGATTTAAAGGAAACTTGGTAGTTTAAGATCAGAGTTCAGACTATCTAATGTTGGATCAGATGCTAAAAAGCCAGGAAATTGGAAACTGGAAGGACAGATTTCATTAAAACCCTAACTAAAAGCATTCCACCTTTTCCCTTTTCAGTTAGGCACTAAATCTTCCATCAGCGAATTTCAGACCTCTAGAAATTCCAGGGTGAAGAAACTTTTTTGGACAAGGGCCATATGCTTGTAGCTTGGCCTGTTCACACAGGAGACCTAAGTATGTAATACCGATTTGTGCATAGGTTTTCCTCACCTAGGGCCTTTCCACACTACACTGTTATAATTCTATTACTCCATTTTCAACATCCTGTGGAATCCTTGGGTTTGTAGTTTACTGAGGCCACAGAGCTCTTTGGCTGAGAATTCTGAATGCCCCCCCACTAAACTGCAAACCCCAAGATTCCATAGGATGTTGAAAGTGGAATAATAGCATTATAACAGTGTAGGTTGAAAAGGCCCTTAGCTAGAGCAGTGGTTGTCAAACTCAAGTCCTTGGATGTTTTTGGACTTGAATTCCCAGAACTCCCAGACAACATGGTCAAGAATTTGGAGAGCTGTAGTCTAATGGCAAGATTGAGTGCCACTGAGTTAGCTTGTTTCTGTGGGCTACACTAGTTGTGATTGGTAAATGAATCTTTTTTTGAGACGTAGAATCTTCATGGAGAAGCTTCTGCCTGGATTCAGACTGTAGCATTGGTGGAATGAGATAGTAGTTCTGTTCTGGGAAAAAGTTGACCACCAGGAATTGATTCCTGGCAAAATCTATCTAATGTAATGTAATGTAATGTAATGTAATGTAATCTAATCTAATCTAATCTAATCTAATCTAATCTAATCTAATCTAATATCTGCTTGAAAAAATGGACAGGGTAAGTAGATAAGGTTAGGCAAGAAAACCTTGTGTGTTTCTTAGTTATTTTTTGCCATCATCCCCAGAACTGATGTACAGTTTGACAAATTCATCTTGCTCCTCAATTTCCAGAGGCAGAACATGAGAACATATAGAGACAACAGTCAAGAAAGAATAAATGAGACTTCTTTTCTAGCTCAAGGTCATGGATCACATTTTTCATCTTTCTGTTATTCTTTTTTAAACCAAGAAATCAAAACTGATTTTCCTTTTCCTACCATAGATAAAGAATTCTTTCTCTTTGTGCCCGCAAAATACCTTGCTTCTTCTGCTTTCAACACTTCTTTCTGCTCTGTGTTTCTTTTCTCTTAGTAAGACATTTCATTTGTTTCTTCTTTTTTATTTTTTTTAAACAACAGTCTTAAATAATCAGGAAAGAAAATGACAGATTTCTCCACTGAGTGCAGTGGAAAGCAGGAATATCCTGTCCAGGAAGATCCTTTGTCAATGGTCTGGCCTCACCACCTGCCATACGTACACTGGGGCTGCTGTATGTCTGCAGCTGAGAACCTACTTTCTGTATGACGGTTAACTGTGCAAAGACCTTTGTAATCTCTGGGTTCTCAGTCATGCTGGAAATCCATACCTGTAGGGAATGCTGACCACAACATAAATTCCTCCCTAATCATAGACCTTTTTTGCATCTTACCTTTTTCCGCAACGGGGGAGGGCGTCTTGCGCGAGAAGCCTCCTTCGCGAGGCTGCTGCTTCCCCCTCCTTCCTTCTGCAGGGTGCTTCGTGATGACGCAACCGTTGCACGAGCGCCCAGCCCCTTCCTTCCACAGGGCACTGTGGGAGCTGTAGGCTCCGCGGGGAAAGGAAGCACTTCCCGCCTAGCTCGCTGACGCACCGCACGGAGGTAAGTGCGCGAGGACGGCACGAGAATTGCGCGAGCACGGGCTATTTTCGGCTTCAAGCTGAAAATCAAAAAATACGCCCCCTGCCCCGCTCCAGCCTCGTGAGCGTCGAGCAAGTGAGAGTGCGTCATGCGCAGCGGCGCTCCCTTTGCGCGGCGCTCAAGGGGCACTTGCGCAAAAAACAAACAAACAAAAAAACTGTGAAAAGGGCCATAGTGAGGCATAGTTGTAGAAGGGCTGGAAGGGGCCCCTGCTCTCCCCTTGACCTGATAAGGAACACTTGAGGGGACATTTGAATAGGGATAGAATTATTATGTTCTTACCATGGGCAAAAGTACTGATTTTTTCACAGAAACTGGAACAGTCCTTAGTTTGATATGTCAAAACCTAAAAGTAGTGTTGCCCAGTTGTCAGCTCTGGCCATATTTTGCCTGCCCTGTCAAAATGAAGACAGAACCTCTGACACTCCTAAGCTTGGCCTTTGCCATAGTGCATTCCTACAGAGAAGGCTGCCCAAAAACAGCAGAGGGAAAGCATTCCTGTAACTCTGTATCCCAGGTTCCTTCCAATGGTTCCTGACTGCAAATCTATGCCCTGGTTAGTGAATTCTGTGTTCTGGAGGCACACTACACAGAAACATGCTAAAATTAATTAAAATTGATTAATGTGTTTAAAAAAACAAAGCATCTATATGCATGCCATATTTAAAGTGCTTAGTTTTTATGGGGCTATAGCTCTTGCAAACAGACATATAGCCTCTCCTCTTATTATATTGATTAATTGGCTATTGATTAGATAAAGTGTATCCCCCCTGGTCCTTCAATGAGTTCAAGTCAGCATACATGGCTCTTTTCCACACTTTTTCCCCCTCACAACCTGAAGTCAAAAACATTTGGAAACATTTTGACCTGAAGTCAAAAAATTTTGGAAGACCAAAAGCTGGTAACCACTGAATTAAAGTACATGTTACATACAGGTGTGAGTGAGAATAATTCAAGCCTCCCTTCTCTGCCAAAGGATCTATTATGGAGAGAGTTTTCTACAGAAAGGGATATTGGGCTACATGCTTGGCACTTTCTGAAGCCCTGGCTTTTAAGAAAAAAATTGACAAGATATTGTCTTGTCAGAATGTCAGAGAACTAAAAAAAGTAAAAGATATTCCTTATTTGACAATGCTAAAAGCAAATTGTTGTATATATCCATTATGCACTAGCTTTTTGTGTGTGTATTAGTTAGAGTGACATTTTTCTGCTTCCTGACTTCCAGAAATTAATATGGTATTTACTTTGGTGCCTATCTGAATGTGCTAATAACATTGTAGCTGAAAGGCATGGAGAATACTAACTAAAGAGAAATAGGGATATTGCTTAAACTAATTGGTTTTATATTTTATACAAGAACGCACAGACATTCTTCACACCAGCTACTACTCATTTTTGTATTTTATTATAACCTTATTAATCTTCAAATAGGCAGTAAGATTTGACCTACATCTTGTCCTTCACTCCTGCAACAGCTTAAGGGCTGAAGTCTGAGGACCAGTTCTAATGTTATATGGTAGTTGAGGGTACAGGTGTATAAAACACTTGTCCCCACCAAAATGTCACATTTGAAGTAAGATGGACAAAACTTTTCACTTCAGTGAGGATTGGACAATGAGCAAAGAGCCATTTTGAGTATTCTTTTCAAGTACCTAACAAAAAGCTACACGGGGAAAAAGTAACCACAAGAGCCTTTTTACTCCAGCAGTATTCTTTCAAAACAGATCTGTGTAAGTTTGGTTGTTGAACAAATGGTTTTCATAGGAAAGGCTATGGGTTTAGCCCTCTTACCTCCAGGTAAGAGGAACCCTACCTAAAAGCCTGGATAGCCACTACACATTAGATATAATGATGCATAGCTAGAAAGAACAATGGTGTAGTTTCCTAAGTCATATCTGTTGGTTTGTACAGAGGCCATTTGGATGGATGGTAGTCAGGATGAGAGAAAAAGCAAGGGGTCTGCTTGAAATGGCATGAACATCTGTACAGTTTTGCTCACAACATTTCAACATGTTGCTGAATTGAAGTGCTAATTCATTTCAGTTCTAAAGTAACATATCCAATGTATCTTTTTAAAAAAACTTCAAGCATTGAGTATGAATATCCATAAGAACTAGGCTTTCTACCAGTGAGACTACTTTTCTGCAGTGGTGGAGTTGCATGTTCTTGTGAGGCTATGCTGATGGCAGCAGTGCTACTAGAGGGTTTCCCATGTCAAACTGACTTTGGCTGAGGAGCCAGGCTAAATGCGACGAACAGCTACTGGGTAATAGCTGTAGTGTGTGTGTGTGTGTGTGTTTGCGGGGGGGATAACACTGGAGGAGGATCTCTCAGATAACAGCAGTGGCTCTGTAGCTAACATTTGTTATTTGTTAGTACTGCACAGAAGGAGGCACACTACATCCCTTTTGAGTGTCTTTTACAATAAAAACTCTATGTTGAGATAGTCAAAAATGAAACAGAGGATAGTGCTAGAAGGTGACACTCCTAGGTTGGAAGATACTCCACCAATTACTTGGGCACCAGATACTCAGGCAGGGCAGAGGACAACCACAAATAGCACTGTGGCTAATGATGCAATTGGACTCAAGCCACATCAGCTGTTGATGTGCTCAGAGGTGAAAGGAAAGTCAGAAGCTGCACAACACATATTACAGGGACATGGAGAGAAGCATGAATAAGGGGAAGCTAGGCATAATAAAATATGAAACGGAACATATAAACATTGCAATACGTGGGATGAGTGAGGAATGGAACATTTTGAGTCAGATAATTACACAGTGTTTTACTCAGGAAATGAAAGTCTAAGAAGAAATGGGGAGACATTGATAATGAGAATATGAAGAAACAGAATGGTTTCAAGTTGGCAAGGGATCATGAAAGTGTGACAAATTGCTTTGGGAGTGTACTATTTGGAGTGCAAGCGTGACTTGATGTTGGATTGCTAGGCAACATGAGTGGTACCTTAAGAGTCAGTGCAGTAGTGTGTGTGGGAGGGGCTCATGGATTAGGGGAATTTTATATAAGGCAGAGATTTTGTTTGAAAGAGAGTCTTCAGTGAGATTTTGGGCTGAGAAGGCAGTTGATTTGTGATTAAGCAGCTAAGAGAAAGACACAGAGAATGGGTATCTAAGACTGAGAGTATTGGCATAGACTGTAAAGAGTTGGAACTGTTTATTGAAACAACACTGTAATTTATATGAACCTTAACAAGATACTTTACTTCTAATGTTACTATAATACAAGATAGTTTATTTTATAACTACTCAGTCAGCCTGAGTTGTCTAAAGTCACAGATAATAAATAACACACTTCCATACCATAAATAAGCTATTTGGTTCTGAGGGAACACTTAATACCCTAGCCCTTTTACACAAAAGTAGAGGTTAAGAGTGGAATAAGAGCTAACCGTGTCATGGTGTCTTATTAGGTTGGAACTGCAAAACCAATCTAGAGAGAAATAAGGGCCTGTCGCAGTAAGGCTGCACTTTATCACCCTGTCTGTTTAACTTGCACACTGAACATAGCATACGTAAAGTAGGATTAGAGGAAGGAGGCATGAAAATTGAAAGAAGGAACCTCAACAGTTTACATTGTACAGAAGACACTATGCAACTAGCAGAAAATACCAAAGACTTGGAATGATTACTGAAGAAATCAAGGCAGGAAGTGTAAAGGCAGGTTTACAGTTGAATGTGTGTGCGCATGCACATGTGTGTATAGAGAGAGAGAGAGAGAGAGCCTGAATCCTATTTGTTAGCCCCAACTAGAGTAGATCCACTAAATCAGTTGTTGATTAGTAAGTCAATGCATGTCTTGCATAGAGTGTAATGTAAGGCATGCTGTTAATTCAACATACTTTCTTTGCACTCAAGAATTAGGAAAGCTGCTTCTTCTTCTTCTTTTTTTTTAAAAAAATCCAATCCATTTTGGATGCATATGCACTCCTACTTCTTATTATGTAATCTGTTATCTGTGTGTTGCTATTTCCTCTGGTGTAGAACAGCATAGGCCCTTTCTGCACGATGTCACTGTCCTGCTTCTGCCACAGGATGGCAGCGGTTGGCAGGTCGTGCTTCTGGACAACATTGTTGCTTTCCCGCTGCCATCCTATCATGAAGCATTGCATTCGCGTGGCATTTCCAAAACAGAAAAAAAGTCTGTTTTGCATGTCCAATTGCACAACACTCCTGTAGTTGCGATTGTGCGGAGGTTGCGGAAGCATATTGCAACACTTCCTGCCCCAGCACAGCAATGGCAAGTGCCCAGATGCCCTGTGGAAAGAAGAGGCAGAGCCATCGTGCTTCCTTCCACAAGGAGCAAGCAGGCGTGGAAGGGAGCATTGATGACACACTCCCTTCCGGATCTGAATTGCAGAGTGATGATGCGGAATAGTCTTGTCATGTGGAAATGGCCTTAATCTGAAGCAAGCAGTTCAACTGAACCTACAATTTCCTTTATGAATTAGGAATAGGGATTTTAGATTACCAATCTATTTTGACTCTATTCTCCTGGTTTTCGTTTCAGTCAGCAGTGTGTCATATTTCTTCATTATGTTGTTATTTTTTGCAGATTTTTCTCCTGAAATTCTTTCACATACAATTCCAGTTTAATGAATTCCATTTTATTATTCTATTTGCAGCAATCTATGTTTCATTTCTTATCTTGTGGCTGTCCATATGCCCACATTCCATTTTTTAAAGTCAGTTTTATTATAGATTGTCAAAATACATACAGACAAAACAAAAACTATGAAATACAAACTAGAATGACAGACAAAAGTAATCAAGGAAATATTAAGTAATAAGTATTAAGAGCAAATAAAGATAAATACTAAAGAGAAAGAAATGTACATTGTTTCCAGCTTTCCTAACACAGATTATATATAATTCTATTAAAATAACTTCTCTACTTACAAAATACCATTCAAATACTTCAGCTACTACTTTTCCAAATAAACTAATGATCTTAACCTACATGTTGTATAACATATTATTCTTTTTTCCTGCAAAAAGCATTTTAACAGTTCCAAGTCTTTTAAAAAAGTCACCACTGATTTTTCTCTAATCAGTATTCTCAAGTTATCAATTTCAACTAGGTCCATTAGTTTCATCAGCTTCAAACCCCTTCAAAAAAAGTCACCACCCAATCAGGGGTGGTGAGGGTGGTGAGGCAGGGTGAAGGCAGGACACAGGAGTGGCCAAGGATGCTATAATGTGGAAGGAACACCAGTGGCAATACCACTACCCATCTATTTAAGAGGGAAGGATGTGGAAAAGAGCGTCCGTCCCTAACCTGGCAACACAAATGGCAATGCTGCCATTATAGCGGTATAACACACTAATGATCTCTAATGTGGAAATGGCCTTTGATTTTTAAGAAAAAATGGTTATTTTCTCTGCTAGAACTGTCTCACTATTGACCTACAAATTGAACATAACACATATGCACACATACCTTTCACATTTATCCTACCTTCTAGTTGCATCCTGTTGTTGTCTGGAAGGGTGATATTTACCTGCATTTTATTTAGAGAGTTAGGTCTTCTATGAGCAGAAAAGAAAGTGTGTAGAACAAACTTGTGTTGCCGTAAGGCAAGAAAATGATTGATTCTGTGTGGAGAAAGCAACTGAAGAAATGTGTTTCCTCATGTATGTAATAGGTTTTGCCAGAAGCTTACGTTGGATGGGAAAAGGAAAGAAAAGAAAATGACAGTCTATATTTTGGGGGGGGGGTGAGGGAGGTTTCTGTTACTGTTTTCCCTCCACACCTCTGAAGATTAACAATAGTTGAAACACTTCCTAGAAAAGACTTGTAACTGAACAGAAAGCAAATATGCTGTGCTGTATATCTGAAACCCAGGTAAGTCAAAGATATTTTCAAAGTGACAATGAGGGAAGGTAAGTAAGTATGGGCAAGAATTGTTCAGATTGGTTAAGAGCTAATCATAAATATACTGACAGGATGATGATGATTATACTATTTATTTCTTTGGCACCTGGATCGAGGCAAGGAATGACAACAAATAAGACATATAAAACTATATACATATACATGGTGTGTGTGTGTGTGTACACAAAACCAATACATATTAAAATTCATCAATAAATACTTTAAAACCATATTTTTAAAATAATCTAGACTGCTGAAAGAGACTGGTCTTTATTGTTGATGTAAACTCAGACAGCATCTCAAGCTGACAAATCTCTTTCAGCAGGTGATTCCATTGTCTGGGGGTGGCTAAAGGAAATGTCCTCTGTGTAACAGTCACCTTAATTTTGGCTGACTGAAGCATGTGTCTCCCAGAGGACTTGAGTATACAGGGCAGATTATATAGGAGAAGGTGATCCTGTAGGTAACCTTGTTTCAAACCATGTACAGCTTTAAAGGTAATAACCAATACTTTGTACATTGCCTGGAAACTATTTGGCAGCCAGTGGCATGATTTCAGTTTGGTGTAATACAGTCAGTCCTAGATGTACCAGTAAACAATCTGGCTTCCATGTTTTAAACTAATTCATAGAATCACAGAATAATAGAGTTGGAAGAGTCCACAGGGGCCATCCAGTCCAACCCCCTGCCATGCAGGAACACACATCAAAACACTGCTAACAAAGAAGGAGACTCCACCACACTTGGAGGCAGCATATTTCACTGCTGGACAGCTCTGACCGTCATGAAGTTCTTCCTGGGGTTCAGGTGGAATCTCTTTTCCTGTAATTTGAATCCTTTGCTCCTTGTCCTAGTTTGTGGAGCAGTGGAAAACAAGCCTGTTCCCTCTGAACTTGGTACATAGGTTGCTTTTTTCTTTTGTTATTCACCAATGGATCTATTTGCTGCTTATTTCTGTGCTTCTTTATCTCTCAGATTATTTTGAATGTATTTTGTGAACATTAATTTCTTACCACATGCTGCATGCTGAAATGCACATACTGTTAAGTTACTTAATAAAAGCTGTCTGGAATACATTTGAGGATGAACATGAAATTCTGTTTTATGACTGTTTAAAACTATGTTTAATTGTAGTATTATTCCTGCACCAGTTGTGGTACCTATGGACAAAAAGTAGGGATGGGCCAACCAAATTCTTGAATCCTTTGCAGGGATTCGAGATTGGGAATCTGAATCCCTGTGCCAAAAGAGGCAAACCAAATCTTTCAAATCCACCACCCAAACAGTTTGTTGGAGACCAGGATGCCTGAAAACCTGGGACACAAGGCACACAAGGGGAGACGGCAAGTAGGTGAATTTTTCCCTTGGAGTAATAATGGCCTTTGCTAACAATTTCACAAATTACATCTCGGGTTGTATTCTAAGATATTTAAATTGAACATTTCATATTTAAGTTCAGCACTTGACTGGAAACTACAGGCTTAGGGAATTCAAGGCCAGCTGAAACATTCCTTTGCTTAGCTTATTTGCAAAGCTCTTTCACACACAATTCTGGGGTTTCTAGTTTTACAAGAAGTCACAGCCTTCTCTGCCAAAGTAGGCTTGTGCATCATTAAACTATAAACCCCAGGATGCCAGAAGGAGCTATGCAAAGAAAAGCCAGTTTTGACCTGGATTATCTCTGTACTGTAGCGGTCCTGTTTACACAGGCAGGAAAATTTGGGATTGATCCACATTTTACTGCCTGTGTACAAAGGGCCTTCATGACATTTTCAATCTGGGGAGATCCTGAGGCAAAACTATGACAATTGTCCTGACCAGATTTCTTCAAAGGTAGGTTTGCCTTTGCCTAGGCTTTTGCTAAGGCTGACAAAATGTTTCTTGCCCAAGATTATCCTTCTTTCCCTTTCTTTTTAAACTCTTTTTTAAAAAAGGATTCGAAAGATTCAAGATTAATGAGATTCGTAGATTCCCAGAACCTTCCAGGGATTTGGGTCCAGATTCAGATTTGGAAAATTCTGGATTCATCCCATCCCTGGAGTAGCATCAGCATCATAAAGAGTTTGGCAACTATTCTTCCCTTCACATTTCACAGGGAGAGGAGTGACTCTGAGGGGGAAAGAACAGGGGTCTACGCTCCATTTGCTTAGTAATATAGAGCAGAAAACATTTAAAACTCATCAGCACTCTTGTTATATTATATGTGCCTCTCTGTAGCAGTGCAGTTGGGCAGTTGGGCAGTTATGCATAACTGAAGAATGTTCCTTTAATTTTCTACAAAGGACAAAGAACTTTTTATTTAAACAGCCCTTTAGCTTTTAACTGGTAGGGGCAGAAGATTTTTTTTTAATGAGGTGCATTATGTTTTGAATGTCTTTTTAAGAGTTTTAATATTTTCAATGTATATTTATTTATTTATTTATTTATTTATTTATTTAATTTGTGCTATATATTGCTTTAGCTATAGTTTGTATTGACTTACATTGTAAGCCTCTTTGGGTTTCCTGTTTGGGGAAAGACAGGATATAAAACATAAATACACAAAAAATAATTCCACGAGAAGCTATACAGCTTTCCACAACTGTTGTAATGCCTGTGTGTTTGTGTATGGAGTTACAAATCAGAGAGTTCAGTGGCAGCTCATGGCTTCCATGTCAGTGGAAGTCTGAATTTTAGTCTGAATTTTAGAGGAGCCATGTAAGGTTCTGAAGCCCATCTTGCCAAAATCTTCAGCACCTTGGACAGCTCCTTTTAAAGTTTGAACTAAAAATCCAGAATGGAGTCAACTGACATGAGAGCTACCAGCTGTCACTGAGAGAGTTAAATCATTCTCTCTCAACCTCCCGCCCTATTCTCCCTTCAAGGAAATGAAGTTTGGAGTGTCTGTTCAAGCCTTCCAAATGAATCCATTCTCTTCCATCCTCTTCTTTCAAAATAGGGGAGGGAGATGGAGAGGCTGGCAATAGAATAGTACAAAGCTTATTCCCAGCTATGTGGTTATGAAGGTGCCACAGCAGAGGTCTCCATTAGATTTCGTGTTGCTTTGGAGGTTGATTTGAGAATCCTTTTGATGGAATGGAAGTGAAATGAAGGAAAGGGGAGTAGTAAAGGGGAATCACTTTTTTTTTTAATAGAACAAGTTTCCAACGTCTCAGCAAAAGAGTGAAAGATCCAAGACTAAAGAAGGAGAGAAGAAAAGGAGATGACTGAGGGAGAATTTGATAGTGTGTAGTTTCTAGGAGACTCCCATGTCTTATCTGCAAGGCAACCATAGGACAATGCAGTGAGTATTTGTGTACCCCTACAGATAGTCACTATAAAATATGACCAGGCTCTATAGGCCCCTAAGTGGCTAGACAGACTAAGTAGGCTTCAAAGGCACCACGAGGTCCAATAAGCCTTAGGACTCAGATTGAGCACATAGCTGAGTGGTTGACACATCTCTAATGACAGGCCTCAAAACCTAACAAGTAAAAATGTAGGAGCCAAAAATAACAACAAGCAATGAATAATAATCATTACCCCCCACAAAAGGTGATTAACAGGAGCAGTATGGATTTTAAACCCTGCTTCTACAAATCAACACCCACACAAAGCCTGGCAGATCCTCATGCTAGGAAGGTTCTAGACTTCCCTTCTATGATGATCCAAAGAGGCATGTGAGGGGGCAGCCAGACCTTAAATTGTCTCCTACTCTGCCGCCATCACATGCAGCATTCTAGCACCTTCTGCAGACACAAAGCACCCTGACTTCTCCCATGGAGGGTATCAAAATCCTACCCTTCCCCTCAGTGACAATCGCTGCATGAGTTCAGCTAGATATTATAAAAACTGAGTATAGTTAGCAATATCCATCAACACAGCAACTATATTACAAACACATACCAGCACAATTAATGGAAATGAAATAACTAACTATAGAAATAAATTGTACAGATTCTGCCCAGGTTACAAGAGAATAGACTTGTCTTGATAGACTCCATTACAAAGGTACTTTTTTTAATCCTGCTTTTTAACAATGCACCCAAGAATGTCACAGTCCAGTGTAACTGAAATTCATCTCTGTAATGGTAAAAAACTGAATTACTGTTAGATGGATCATTTAAGAATTTAACTTCATGAATGCTACTGAGTTGAGGTGTGGATGGGAAAGCAAATATGGATAAAGACACACAAGCCTTTATTCAAAAATAAAACAGTAAAAATGATAATTTATTCTTCTGTTTATAGAAAATATAGATTCGGGGTATTTTCTGCAAAGACATAGGCAGCTTTCTGATGATCTGCGGCATAATAAAACTAGTGCAGCTGATAGTTGTTGCCTAGTGCTAAGGGCTGAAAATTCTCCACATTTTTTCCCTCAGGCAAGAATTCGAATTTTACTGTGTTAGGATAATGCAAGAAGACTTGAAATGAACTGCTTTTTAATAACTCTCATCGTTCCTTTCCAAACAGTGAGGCCTTTTCCACAGGTTTACTGTGATAGAGCAGAATAAACTAGCAGAATCAGAAGGCTAACACTCAATCTGAGTCAATGTGCAGTGGAATAATTAGAAGTTCATTACAGGATAGTTGTGTAGTGATTTCTGCTAGCAGAAATGCCTCTGATTACGAGCATGTTTTCATGGAAACAAATCCCACAGAGTTTGGTAGGACTTGCCTCAAGTAATATATATATATATATATATATCTCCTTCTAAAATACTGAGCAAATCTTAATGTACCAACTCGGATTATAGTGTGCCATTCTATGCCTGATAGTTAGAAAGCAAAAAGAAACTTAATGTCAGAAGTAGGTTGATCATCTTTAAAGTCTGGGTTAAAAACCAGAGCAGATCCATTGCACAAATGACATGGAAGACACCAGATGCTGCAGCCTATTTCATCCACCTACCTCATCCTCTATCAGTTTAATGTGATCGCTAAGCAACTTGTGTATACCAATAAGAATTTTTTAAAATGATCATAGATTGAAATAACAAGACGTAAGCTGAAGAGGAATTCCTGGAGATTTCAGCCATCCAAACTTTTTTTTTATTGCCTCAAATTATTTACAAGTGGCAATATCTCCCTTGGGAACTTGCTTCAGTCTGTGATGAATGCCAGAAATAACTCACTTTGGTCTAGACTTCTGTAATCATTTATCCTAGAAGAAAGAAGAGTTAATAATAAGCCCCAGGCTGACTTTCAAATGTGTAAATATAGGTCTGTGGGAATAAAAACTTCTTCCCTTAGGACAACTGA
The DNA here is from genome assembly GCA_948474755.1 of Ctenosaura bakeri. Classification (NCBI taxonomy): domain Eukaryota; kingdom Metazoa; phylum Chordata; class Lepidosauria; order Squamata; family Iguanidae; genus Ctenosaura; species Ctenosaura bakeri. The sequence continues at coordinate 32,248 of CAOLHI010005692.1, forward strand.
GGCTCCGAGCTGATGTCAGGACATAACATTTAAAATACGCTATAATTTACTGAGAGAGATGCTACATTCTTTCTCAAGCATAAGCTGGCAACGTTCACTCACTGGGCTGTACCACTGTAACCAGTGGTGACTTTGCAAATGCATTGACAGAAAGTTTTTCAGTTTGCAAAAGGTGAGACAGCCCACTTTTTCATAGCTCCCCTTCCTATTGCAGCTCTTCCATAATGCACCTAATGTTACCTTCCCCCCTGTGGGCACAGTGACTTGTAGCGAGTAGCTGAACTACTGGAAGTTGACATCCTGAATTTCGTAAGTCAAATTTTGTATGCTAGAGTAAAACCACCACTGAATACAATCCACTATTTACAATATTACAACAAACTTGAGGTTGTATGATGCTCAGATGAGGGCTTTGTCTCGTTCTTACCACTGTCAACAGTATGTTTGGTAGGAAAAGTAGCTGTGCCCAGACTATGGAATTTCTTCCACTGAAGCTAGATTAGCCTTCTGTCTTCTCTCTTTTTGTTTAGACAGTTCTTTGGTTGCTTACTAGCTGTTGCAAAAGGCTCCTTTAAAGGGGTGTACTGTGCTTTATCTTTGTTATTGCATTTTAAATGCTTTTTAAATTATTTTGATTTAACATTTTTACTGCTCATTTGATGTAAGCCAATACAGATAGTAGCCGACATGACCACATAAAGAAGTAAATAAATATATAAATACATAAATAAGTAAATAAATTTCAAAGGGAAATTGTAAAGTGTTTTTAAATTTTTTAAATCATGATATTCTTAAAAAATATTGTTGTTTGATTCTTTTTTAACTTTTGTAAACAAATATTTTAGTTTGACTTATGTGTCAAGGAGGAATTAAATACAGAAGGGATAACCTTTACTGTGTCAACTTGGTTTTAAAGGAAGGTCTCTGAATTAAGGGTTTTTTTTTCCCATAAAAAAGAAAAGATAAAAGAAAAAAGTTATCCCAAGCAAAGCCATATTAGCATCTACCCCAAGCAAAGTCATATTAGCCTTCCCCTTCACCAACAGCTACCACTGATGTAAGGGCATGAATGAAATGCAAAATATAACAGAACAAAATTGTTTAATAAATACACATTATATACTAGGTGGTGTGTTAGTTAATGCATCAGAGTGCTAACTTAAAAAATAAACTAATTTGATGAAGAAAATGTTAGACGATGAACATAATTAAGGCTTATTATCTGTGCTAGTCTACCTTAGGAGTACAAATGCATTTGAATGTGGAAATTGTCGTATTTCCATCTTGTGGACTGCCAGATTAGAAAATCATAATAAAAGGAAAGCTCTGTAGGTTGAATAGAAATGGACAGAGAAAGAACAGCAAAGCAAAGTTGGTAGATCATTCCACTTCATTTCTATGGTTCTATGATGCTAAAGTGTTTTGGAACAATGCTACTGTTGGCTAGGAGTTCAGTGGCATTGTTGTATCTAGTCTTCTTTCTCTTATTGTTACAGGGTTTCCATTTTGGAAGCAATTTTACATAATGGTTTATAGAAGGGGTTGCATGGTCTTTGTCATCACGTACCATCAGACCCCACAGAATTAGATACTCACATATCCTTCTTATTGCTAAAGCATTTTAATATTACATTGTCTATGACTCCTCCCAGAGAAAAAATTTCTGGACTTCTGCTCTGCATACTCCATCACCATAGCTTTCAGCTTCTTAGTCTTCCATGCCTCTGACTGATTTTGTTTGCAAGACATCTGCATTGCTCTCCCCCCTCCCCGCCGCCGCTTCTGTCTGAGCTGTCCAATTTTAGCCTTTTGGTGTTGGCAGATTCATGGAAGTTGTCCAGAAAGAAAGCTTCCCTAATTTTTGATCTATGATGTGCACTTTGGACCTTCCCTGTCATGTAAGCCCTGGTATTGTTGCTTTGCACATTTTGGTCCTGATCTTACCAAACCTATCCCAAAGAAGAAGTAGAAATAATGAGACAAATACCCCCCCCAATGAATATCCATAAATATCAAAGGGATTATGCTATCTCACCTTCTTAGGTGAAACTCTATTAATTTCAGGATATCACTTTTTGCTAGTGGTACTGACACATGCCATGAAAAGTTCAGTGCTTGCCTAGTACAAGGGCAGTGAGAAGAAGAAAGGGCAATGACATACATGAGCAAGTGTTTCAAAGCCATTTAATGAGACACTCTGCATAAGAATGAGCTTCTTTGAACAGACACCATCTAAAGTTTAGTGGCTACATGCAGAATTGATTCTCATTATGTTTTTAAGATTAATGATAAAATCAGTGAGCTGAATGTCATGTGTATGACAGGGATGTTGAAGCTGAAAGTATAAACACTCCAATTGGGCAGAATAAAAGATGAGAAAATTAGCCACATGGTGCAGTGTAAATACTGTTATATGTGTTGTGATGTCTCTGTGTTCATTTGTTAGAAATAAAAAAGAAAACACGAAAGCTGACCTTTTTAATATTCTCTGTTTTGACTATGACTAGCCATCTAATTCATTTTTTTCAGATTCATTTTTGAAAATACTGATGAAGGCAAGAATAAAAAATGACCAGTAAGGAAAAAAAAAATTATAGATCTTTGAGAAGGCCACTTAGAATATTGCTTTAAAGGATCTCTCAAACCCAGAATAGCTAGAAGCTTCTCCAAAGGCAAAGATGGACCCAATGGCCTGAATTCTACTGTTACTTCCAACTAGAATAGACACATTGAGCAGCTGCGTCAATGAGTCTGGTTTAGTTAGGACTAGCCAACAGGATTCAGGTCTTGAATAGGAAATGGAGAGTAAACTAATCTAAAATTCATCAATTTTATGTATTTAAACTTTAAATATAACTGGAATCTACAGAATTTGTTAATATATTTTGTGTAAAAGAATATGGTAGTAAAAATGAGCCACTGGCAGTTCTCTGGGAGAATGCTGAAAATATACTAAGCTTAACAAATGAATTTCTGGGTTTGGTAACTGGTATATTAATCTGCTGAATTTGCCATTATATATGTTTAATATATTGTCAATTAACGCACCTAGAATTTGGCAACATATCATTTAGTATTATAGAAGAAAAATAGTAAGATTTGGAAATTGCCTTGTATCAGGTCATACATACATTTGTTAACCTACCTGAGAATTATATGTTTTGACTGGTATCAGGTCTTGAAGATCTCCGAAAAAGGATTTCACATTACCTAGTGAAATAAAAGCTGTAGTTCTTCCTTAGGAAAACCGCTATTGAGGGCTTGAACTTGCAGCTGGCTAAGGGCACCTTTCTCTCTTTAGCTGGCCTCATCTGAAAAAAACTACCTCATCGTTTATTTCAATTAGCATGGGCTAAAACTAGGGTGTTCTTTTCCCACCTTTCTTCTCCAAATGCTCAAAGTGACCGACATACAATTAATTCTAAAGAATAAAGGCCACAATATCAAACAAATACGAGAGATTAAAAATATGTCAGGAAACTCTTCTAAAACAAAGGCTGAAATCTGGTAGGCATTTACCTGGAAGTAAGTCCTATTAAACTCAGAAGGACTTACACCTGAGTAGTTTTATAAAGGATTACACTGTATGAAGTCACCTGTCCATTTAAATTCTGTGTAGCCATGAAAAAAGGCTGGTCCATGTTGACTTTTCCAACTTAGATTATACTGAATCTGTTGTGTATCATTGACTGAATGGAGTCTTTGATATACCATTGTAAACCTGCATTTAGGGATGTCTGTGTAGTGGTTCAGGCTACTTTCAGCCCTGATGAGGCAAGTAACTGGTTCTTTCTGTAACCTGGCTGGCTAAAAACATTTTATCTCCTTCATGAGACAACAACAAAGGGCACCCACCAAGTCAAAGTGCAAAGGCAGTTGAACTGGCACACAAGCAGAAAACCAGCCATGTTCCTATTTCTATTCCTTGCAGATCATCATCATCATCATCATCATCATCATCATCATCATCATCACCATATAGTAAATGAGGTAGTTAAAAATACCCAGCTCTTTCATGACATGCCAAATCTGCTTTCTTGAGGCAGTTGGTTTGCTCTGCTTAATAGCAGAGCTAGTCCTAGTCAACTCAAATGTAAGAAACCAAAAATCAGACAATGGCCATTTCCACACGGGGTAAAACCCCGCGTTGAGACGATCCGAGATGGAGGTCGTCCACACCGCGGGGCGATCTAGTGCGGTTGGAAAATGTGAGGCTCCACACCTCCAACCGCTCTAGTGCAGCCGCTAGGGTGGCGCTGCGAGTTTTTTAAAAACCACCTTCCCAGGTGGTTTTTACGAAACTCGCCCGCACTAATCTGCCGCTGCTCCCGGTGTGAATCTGCAGAGACGCATTAGTGCGTCTCTGCAGATCTGCCCGGGGGCGGGCTTCCGGCTGGCGCGCTGCCCTGATTGGCGGAGCGCCGCCGGAAGCTGCCAGCCGCCATTTTGGGCGCCGTCAAACACCGCCGAAATTCGGCAGCGTGTGGAGCGGCGGAGCCGCACTCCCCCCAGGGACGGAGCAGGGACGGAGCAAAACACACGCAGGTAATCTCCGCCCCTGTGTGCGCCGCCCCGTTTCGGCTCTGCACGTGTGAAAAGGGCCAATGTTAATACTTTTTTCCCCCACCAATCCTGGTCTATCATGATTATGCCACTTAGTGTGAAATGTTGTTAGGTGCCAGCAAATCAGTTTCAACTCTATGAATAAGGCCTTTAAGAACCCGTGTTATTAGTTCTGTTCAGGTCTTGCAAACTTCATGCCATGACTTCTTGTGTTGAGTCATTTTACTATAATACAGTCCTTCTCAGAGCTTGGAACATTAAATTTTAACATTAATTCAATGATATTAAATGCAATAAATGGAAAAATTAATTTTCTATTGTAAATGAAAATAATTAAAAATATTTAATTATTTAAATTATAGTTAATGAACTTGCTGCTTAAGTCAATGATAGTAGGTCAGACCATGGCATTTATAGAAGTTGCCACTCTTGATCTTAGTACATTTTGTTACTGGCCTCTTCAAAAAGGCCATTTTTGTCTTTTTAAAGTAATTTCGCTCTAACCTAGATTGTTTTTACCACTTAAACTACAAAGCCCATAATTTGACTGTTGGATGGAAATGATGGTAAGTCCAACGGATCTGGAAACTATCGGATTGAGAAAGGGTATCCCGCAGGATGGGATCTCATCTTACAACCTTTTCAAGTTAGTTTAATCAGTCAGGGTTGGTAGGATTTGGCTCCTCTGAGCATGAGCAGAGTGCTATCTGTGAGGCAAGGCTTTGCCACAGCAGAGAGTCCCAGTGTGGCAGAAAAAATTCCAGAGGCTCATTAGTTAGGCTTAGAGCACTGATTTATTGCCACACTCTAAGATAAGGCTTAGCAAAAACAGGCTTGCTTTCCAGCAATTAGACAAAGAGGAAAAACAGAAGATAACGGAGAAAAATCAGGCAGCATCTCCCCTTACAAACAGTATACTGCCAATGGCATGGCAGGTCCAGCTAGGGAGTCAGTTAGACAGCTGGTCAAGGCAAACACCAGCCTTTTTATGCTACATTGTCACCCTGAAACTAGTGGGTTGACCCAATCAGTTCTCTGGCGTGTGGCCTTCTCTGATACACAAGACATAGCCATAACAGTCCTGCTGGCCTTGCACCTGGCTGTCTGGCCACACCGCCTCTTCTCTCTGCCATCCACTCATAGGAAACCCTTGCCTGCCGGCAACAACCTTGACAGTATCTGTCTTTTCTTTCCACCCTTACCAACATGTATACATCACTCATTCTTCAAAAGCCTTGTTTGTTGAAGTTTGATTGAGACTGATACATTTTAGCTAGAAGACTGATTCACCACAAGTACAGCAATAAATAGATATCTACAAAGATCAGTTAATCAAGTGTAGATTCCTGATCAGAATATTTTGAGAGTTTCTGAGCACGTGCAGAACAATTTTTTTGCACCACTGAATCACTTCATCCTTTCTGCTTCCCCACTCCCAAATAAGAAATGTAGATTGCTGAGATCAGTGAGAGACCACATGTTTTGTCTGCAGAATCTAGGGATTCCTAATTCAATATGTGGCATCTTCAGTTCTAAGGATCAATTATCTAATAAGTATCTATTGCTGTCTACACACATCTTACCTCACACATACAATTAAAAGTGGATTACAAAAAAAGAAGAGGATGAAAGAGAAAAGCAGAATAGGAAGGGTGTGAAGAGAGAGAAGCTAATAGAGAAAAACATGGGAGACGGTCGTGATGAAAACTTTTCACTCAATTATCCTACGGCATAACATAGTTTGAACAACTTTACAAAGGGATTTGCTGCAGTTCAAGACAGATAATATAATATAAAAGTTGTATATTATACAATAACACATTAGAAATCTGTACAGAGTATAATCAATAGAGAAGAAGTTACCACTGACAGTTGTGATGTTCCACTCCTTTCAAAAATCCTGCAAATTTTCTACAGAGTTCCAGGGAGAGAGTACACTTACTTTTCAGGTGTAGAAGGCTTGCCATTCTGAAAGCACCGCGGCTGTTTGGTCTCCTGAGTAAAAAACAGATCCCTTACCCCACTTCATTCCAAGAGTCACTTTTTTCATTTCTTTCTTTCTTTCTATGCTAATATACATACATACATACATATATATCCATAGCTCTAGCTTTAGTGTTAATCGTGAAATCTAGTGAATTAGCTGAAATGACTAGAACAGTCTAGTGAATTAATAACTTAATGAGGTAGTTAGCAAGATAATCTCAAGCTCTGGTCTTCCTCTTTTCTTCAGTTTTTTAAAACTTGGCTTGAGTAGCCTGCTTAAACAAACAGGCAACAAGCAGAAATCAGTTAAGCTATCATTATATGTCTCTATAAAGAAATGTTTGAAGGAATGGGCTAGTCGCTGACCTAATACGTTTAGCACTTTTACAATTGGACAGGTTTTAGATTTCCTTGGAGGAGGCATGATGGTCAAACCAGCATAAAGCAGTTTTATGTTCATAGTATATATGAGCTATAATGCATGTTCTGTAACACAAATTACTACCTATCCATGTCAAGATACTTAAAAAGTGAAAAATATTGTTTGCATGCTGTTCAGCATTTTTTTTAGCACAAGTTTCTATTCTCACACTAAAATGAACAACTTCAGCATTTGTGCATGTTAAAGTTCTCATTCATGAATAACATAACATGATTATAGACACAACTGATAGGTTTAGTTGAACCTTTTTTTCTTGTAACCTCTTTGGGATCTTACAGCTGAAATATACACATCTTAAATATAAATTAGTATATGTTACTAATAGGGCAGGGAATTGCTATAGGATAGTGGAGTATAGAAACAAATGGGAGAAAAAGGTGCGTCTCACTGAAAACACTATCAGACTGTAAAATATGTACTTGTTACTGGAAACAATGATGCTTCAGTGAGAATAAAGTGGTGAGAAACAGAGATCTTTTTGAACTGCTAGAAATCTGTTTGTGGCTTAAGGTCATGAGTTGCCCTTGTGCAGAATGCCTGGGATAAGGGTTAAGCTCCAAAAATTGGACTTCTGTAAAGGTTGAATTACACCTCATGAACCAGGCTTCCAAGTGTTAGTGCAATCCAATTGATTTCATGGGAATTTTACTTGAGTAAGCAAATTCCACAGTGGCTAGAGGACCATTTCAAAGATGATCTTTTTCAGTCCAGGAACTGGAGAGAGATCACTTTCCAGTGTTTCAGCAAATGGCTAATGTGTTTGTCACGGCACCACTGGAAGAAAAAGCAGGCTGTGGCAATAAACATAAACAGACTGTAACTTTTCCCATATAAAATAAAATGTAGTAAGACTGGAAAAGCTGAAGCATCTCAAGGTTGCCATTTGTGAGGTACTGAATCAAGTGCACACAATTTGAAATGCTGGTTGCAAGGATGTACAGGTTACAAAGAAAACACTGTTGTTGTGTGCCTTCAAGTCATTTTTGACATATGGTGACTCTAAGGTGACTATTATAGCATTTTCTTGGCAAAATTTCTTCAGAGGGGGGTTTCCAATTGCCTTTTTCTGAGGCTGATAGAATGTGACTTGCCTAATGTCACTCAACAGGTTTGCTTGGCTGAGTGGGGATATAAACCCTGGTAACCTAGAGTCCTAGTCCAACATTCAACCCCACTGTACCATACTGGTTCCCTAAAGAAAACATATTGGATGCTAATGTAAACAAATATCTATATGTAGTGGTAGCTGGTGGCTGCCATGTAAATTGAGTGGTGAACCTGCCATGAGTTTTAGTTTGAACTTTCAGAATGCCATCCAAAGTATTGGACTCCATCCTAAAATAGGCTCAGCATCTAGGATAGTTCTTTTAAAGTCCATACTAACCCCTAGAATGGATTTCCTGTCCATTGCCATATAAGTCACCAGCCACCGCTAGTTTGGTGTAGGGAATGGAAGGACATGTCTGTTACCCTCATTTCTGGGGTCCCAGGAGGAACTCCTCAATGTGCTCACAATGGGGAATGGGAATTAGCAAGAGCACTGCTAGTAATACAAGAGGCAGGGCAACCTAGCGAGATCTGGAACCCAATGTCTACAGGGTCAGGCTGAGTCGATGAGCAAACAGAAGTAAATAATAATTGTTTTCTTTATTTATTGATGAAAAACACAGTCAAACATGTGTATGCAACACACTCACACAGACCTATTGAAAGAAAGGTAGGAGTTGGATAGAGGGTTGTTTTAGAGGGATTTTAGCATGGGAAATACACCTGTCCTGAAGCCCGGGTAGTCTGAAGAAAAGTCCGTAGAAGTGGAGATTCTCAGCACAAGGAGCTGAGGGGGAAGGCTCGCCGAACGACATGACAGCAAGGTGGGATGGAAGCCAGGAGTGATCCAAAGAAGCGCTCAAAATCAGGGGGTCTTATAGGGGAAAATGTGCCCATAGGCTAGTCTGTTCCTGGGGACAACAATGGGTTTCGGGCTGGAGACGAAGCCTCCGAAAGGTCAGTATTTTACATGATTGAGTTATGACAGAGTTGTCAATAGAATAGACAGTATGCAAATGCAGAGTGCTCAACGGTTGAGTATTCAGCTTGTCAAGCTGCCTGCACGGGGCAGGGAGTCTTTTGTAGACAGCGTGCATACATAATAGGATCTTAAAGAGGGTACTTGCCTTGAGGTCTCCTAAAGTGGCATTCTGGCTATTACTGGCCTGCCTGGATTTGTTTTGAATGGTTCAGCTATTTTCATCCGTGCCTGTATGCGTGCTTGTCCAGGGGCCTCGCAAGCACGTGGAGAGGAATGGGTGAAGAAGGCCAAATTATTGATATCAAATGATATCTAATATCCCACAAGTCTGGGCTAGAAACTACAGTAACATGTGGAAAGAATATTTCAACTCTTGTTAATTTTTTTCTGTGCTAGGGAGGGAGGGGAGGGAGGGAGGGGGGGAAAGGGAGGGAGGAACTCTTTGGGTCCTGATTCCCATTTGAGATAAGGAACACACTCCTCTTAATTCCCTTCAGAGTTAAAATTGAAGTACTTTGAAATCTCCAATTTGGTCCTCACTGTTTCTAATGATTACAGGGAAAGATTATATCTTAAGCATTTCTCCCTCCATCCTGCAATGTGATCTTAAGGGAAACCACTGTCTGAAGTTGCTCTTCATCCTGGGAAGGAAGCTTCCATTGGAGCTAGTGCATTTTTTAGACATATTCCTCTAGCCATTGTTGTCTCTGGGCTTGAAAAATTTTTCCTGAAAAACTGAGGAGCCACTGTCAGCCAATATCAACAGTGCCATTGCTGGTTGACTACTCCCATTTTAGTGGATAACGAATCTGTTCTTGGTTTTAGTCTAAACTATAAAGGAACTATCCAAAGTCCTGAACCTATTTTGTTATATGTTACACCATGATTTTGCCATTCCTGAGTCTTTCTGTAAAACAGAAAATGAACTGGAAATTGATTTCAAATTCACTTCCTATTTCAAAAAATGCCCCTCCTGGGCCTGGATCAGCCCAGCCCCTCATGTGATGAAATTGCTCCTCCCCAAATTTTGCCATCTCTAAAATTAATGAGGAGAACCATAGAGGATGTGCTGGGGATGCAGCAAACCAAGTTACTCTGGAGACCAATGAGCTGCCTAGCCCCTGACAATTTTTTTATTCCCATTTTAGCAAGAGCCCACTTGGACTTTTTTGGGATGGAGATGGAGGTGGAGGTGAAGACTGCTGCCTTCCAAATGAAATTGCTGGCTTGTGGAGGAGTATTTTGAGTTACCTTGAAGACCCAGATGCGCTAATAGTGGTGACAAATTTTGGCACCTATCTGCTAAGGAACATGTAAGCACTACTTCCATCTGTCACTCACATGCTGCATCTGTATAGCAACTGTAGATAATGAATAAAATCTATTCTATCTCGTTACAGAGGTAGAGGTCTGTCATTGCCTCAAGTTGAAGCCAAATTGATGACACCTAACAACAACAGCAACAGCAATGAAATGTAGAACTTCCTGAGTTAAAAAGTTTGCCTCTTCATTGTTTTTAGTGAAGGAACAATCAAATAGAAATTTATTCTAACAGACCAACACCGTTGGCTTAATGCAAGCATTTGTCTAAGTCAGCATCCAATATCCATTTGAGCTGACTGCAGACAGTCAGCCAGCTAATTGGCAAATGTGATGGTTTAGTTTTCAGAAAAACTAACTAAACTAAACCATTTAGTTTCAGCAACATTTCTGGGAGTGGTTTCTACTGAACAGAAAACAGACAGTGTTTTGTGCCCAGGAAGGTGAGAAGAGATACTGTTGTTATAACACAGCAACTGACTTGGGAAGAGGTCATTATCATTTGTTCTTTTTTGTTTCAGAAAAGCAAAAACTAGTGAACCGGACTCCCAATGCATTCTTTATTTCCTGTTGAAAATATAAAGACCTTCAGGCAGCCATTTTCTTTGCCCTAACCAACAGGAAAGAAATCTGGACCTATTGAAATGATGCCCTTTATTGCTTCAATTAGTTGTGTACAACGTTGGAAAACTTCCAAACCCTTTAATCTTTTTATAGCAATAACTATTCTGAATATGAAAATAAAAAGAGAGCAGATTATGGGCACAGAGTTGTAACTGATCTTTAGCATATCAATAGTCAGAGTAGGTTAGTTATACTGAAGATGAGAACAGAAGAGAATTATGTGTGAGTAGATTATTTCAGAAGGCTAGCACAACCAGTTGGCAGAGTGAAGCACCTCTCAGACAGCTGATCTGATGTATCATGAAGAGGCAGCAAATTGTTTCCAAAGCTTTGTGGTTGTATTTTTACTTCAAGGGAGGAGGAGGATAACTTACAGGATTTTCTGTTTATGGTGCCAAATTATCTTGATCAGCTTTGAGACTTATAGACTTGGAGAGCCAGTGTAGGGTAGTGGTTTGAGTGTTGGACTAGGACTTTGAAGGACCAGGGTCTGAATCCCCACTGCACAGGGAAACATTAGATGACTTTGCAAGTCATAGATCATTTCCATTACACACTTACAGTGCTATTATTCTACTTTCAACATCCAGTGGAATTCTGGGGTTTGTGGTTTACTGAGGTCAAAGAGCTCTCTGGCTGAGAATTCTAAATGCCCTGTCCTAAACTGCAAACCCCAGAATTCCATAGGATGTTGAAAGTAGAAATAATAGCACCATAACAATATAGTGTAGAAATGACCATAGTCTTTCGTCAAAGGGAAAGTCAACAGTAAATCTGAATGGTATAAATAAATCCTGTCTAGAAAACTCTGTGCTGGGTGGCTATAAGTCAGTGTCAACCTGGAGATGCATAAAAACAACAATGATTTTGACTAAGCAGATTGGTGGATAGTATGAAAATGACCTTGTTGTGGAGGAAATAAAGAGGTGGCACCCTTAATTCAGCTGTTCAAATAAGAGATTTAAATCAAGATTTTTAATCAAAGCTCTCTGCCTTGATGAACAGATTTGCCAGTTTTGCTTTCTCCTCTGTTGTTGTTGTCATTGTTGATTTTAAAGTTCTTTCCACCTCCTTTGTGAAGGGATTTGTAACTTTTGGTGCATTCTTATTCAGACAAACAAATCGAATTTCTCACTCATCTCTTTCTCTGCTATAACTCCCAGTGCATGTCTTCCTAGAATTTTTGCTTGGTCCACTGTCACTCATCTTCTAATTTGACTTCCCTAAAGGGCCTGGTGGTATACAACCATACTTGTTTGTTCATTTCCCAGTATAATAATCTGATATTTTACTCTCACCTCCCTCCTGGAAAAAAAAAATCAGAGGGCTATCTTCCATGCTGCATGATCACTATCATTCTCAAATGAATTATGAAAGAAACCTACCCTTAAAAATATACCATGGGCCATTAAAACTCCTCATTAAGAATGATAGATGAATTTGGCTGTGTTGTTAGCAGAAAATAGATGGTAACAGGAGCCTGGGCACAGCTAGCATGCAACTGTCATATTCGGGTAAAACATGAGCATCACAATATTATCAAGCACCAGAGGAATGCCTGCAAAATATACAATTATGCTGATTTGTGTTTTAACAGAAGAATGAAGGTTCATTTCCAATGTTCAAGGCTGCTTATCAGTTTTGCTGGCCACATTGCCTAATTGCATAGTTTTGCATAGAATTAGAAGAGCATCACATGCAAATACCCATCTTCATGACAATCATGGTTTGTTTTGAAATATATTGCAAAAGCTCTGTTGTTGCCTTGTCAAGTGGATGAATGCCAAATCACTGATGTATAGGGATTCCACTTTGCTTTCCAGAGCACCAGAGCTGCTGCACCTTGTAAAAAAGAAAAGCCATCCTTTCCACCTTCAATATTATGAAGACTCACCTGCGGGGTCCTGATTACAAATTGCTGAGATGTTTTTAAAAAAGGAAAGAAAAGAAAAATTGTAAATATCAGGTATACTGATGTAGATTTTTTTTTTAAAAAAAAACCTCATATTTTTTAATACCCATCCAGAAACAGAGGTTTTTGTGTACACATTAGCCATTTCCGCACTAGAGTTTGATGATGCTATGATTCCACTTTCAACATCCTCTGGAATCCTGGGGTTTGCAGTTTTGGGAGGGGCTGGCTGGCCCCTCCCGAAACTGCAAACCCCAGGATTCCAGAGGATGTTGAAAGTGGAATCATAGCGCTATAAAACTCTAGTGCGGAAATGGCCATTATTTGTTGGCATATTCAAGGATAAGTATTCACAATACACTTATACCACAGCAGAAAACATGATATCTGTGTCAGGAAACTTGGAATATGAAGTTCTTTAACATACTAATAATTCCTTAGTAGAAAAATGCTTCAAATCCTGAACTGAACTGACAGAATGTAGACAGATTCTGGAGAAGTCCAAACTGAAACAAGACTTGTCCAGAGCAGACCAAATACAAATCTCAAATCTTGAAACTTGAGGAGATCCATCAGCAGTCTGGACTTGGGGCAACACAGAGACATTGTGTATTTTCAAAATATGGTACTTTTCAAACTCTCTGTGTAAGAAAACAACAGGGCTGGGGGAGGAATAATTTTGTGATTGAGCACTCCACCTTTTAACAACTGTGAATAGTTTTGCCAGGGCTCCTCAAATCCAGTATAATTTTTTCCAAACTATGTAGAAATGGTGTCATAATTTATTTCATGTTTTTTTAAACATTCAGCACATTTCAATAACTCTCTTTCAGGACTGAGAATGTTAAACTCTGGGAGATCCTGGAAGTTTAAGATTTGATCCTTGCATAATAAATTCTGTTCAAATAGTTCTGCCTCTGCACGTGCATGTTCTGCATTTAACATCCAGCTTTGTCCTATTGTCCTTTCTGTAACTTTTGTGCCATTTAATCAGAAAACAACTCTTAAAATTTTCAGTAATCATAATTTCATACCCCTGCACCTATCCATGTGAAATTGTGCATGTTTCTTGCTTAACAATGCTTGTGTATCTGTCATCATCTCCATCATCATTTATTGTGGATGTATGACAAAATGCAAACACTTCATTGTACAAAAAAAAAAAAAGGTACTTCTACCCTTCTAAAATCTGTCATTAAAAAAATAGTGCCACAAATGTGTACTTTCTGTTATTTTTCATGACAATTTGCCACAAAAACCTAGGGGAATCAGCACAGTATATGGTAACATATGAATTATGAATGTTATTCTCTCATTCTTCTTAAATTTGGTAGTTTTGGTCAGAAGCAACAATTATTTCTTCATCTAGTTTTGAAAAAAATGGAAAAGGATTGGCAATATCTCATTTAAAAATGAAACTTGACAGACATATAGTGCAAAAAATATTGGTATCTATTTGTCTGGCATTTGTTTGGTAGATTGATTTTCTTGTAAATGGCTACCATTAAGGTAAATTCTTTCTAAGTCTGATAAATAGAACTCTTTAAATTCACTGCAATTTGTTGATTCCCAGTGATAGTCTGTGGGATGCATGGAGATCTGTATGTGTGAATTAAGATTTAAAGTTGATTTGGATATCTTCAAAATATCTTGGATATCTTTCAGAAATGAACTTGCATGTGTTGTAAGATCAGCAGGCTTTCTCTTGGTCCCACTACCATACCAGGCATATCTGGTGAGGACATGAGAGACGTCCTTTTCGGTGGATGCTCTCAAGTTACAGAACTGTCTTTCTTGGGAAATCCAGTTGTCCCCCTTGCTGCTGTCTTCTGATAGGTAAAGACTTTTTTTATTTAAGGAAGCTTTTGGTTTTTAGTGTGTTGCAGCAGGTAAGGATGCTAACACAGAGAAGGAATTTAGGTTTTTTTGTTTTATTATATTTTAGTAATGGTTCAATACTCTTGTAAACTTGTTTTTAGCTTATGTTTTTAAAATAGAAATGTAGTTTGTGTTTTAGTTTTTTTATTGAGAGTTTTTAACTGTATTGTACTTTTAAAATGTTGTATGCTATGTTGGATCCTGTGCTGGGAGAAAGGATGGACATACATTTAGAACGTGTATGAATGAGTGAATGAATTAAATTAGTTAGTACAGGACTGGATTGTTTTCTAAATCACAAAAAGGGACCAAATTGAATTTGTTGATTGATGCAAACCTGTCTCTAATGGAACCATAAATCAGCACAATTCCCCAAGGCTCTTGAAGGAAATGAGAACCATTAGGGAGCTGGGTATGTTTAGTCTGCAGAAGAGAAGGTTAAGAGGGGACATAATAGCTTTGTTTAAATATTTGAAGAGATGTCATGTTGAGGATGCAGTAGGCTTGTTTTCTACTGCTCCAGAGACTAGGATGAGGAGCAATGGATTCAAACTGTAGGAAAGGAGATTCCACCTAAACCTCAGGAAGAACTTCAGGATGGTCAGAGCTGTCTGGCAGAGGAATATGCTGCCTTGGAGTGTGGTGGAGTCTCCTTCTTTGGCAGTTTTTAAGCAGAAGCTGGATTGCCATCTGTTGGGAGTGCTTTGATGTGTGTTCCTGCATGGCAGGGGGTTGGGCTGGATGGCCCCTGTGGTCTCTTCCAGTTCTTTGATTCTATGATTAAACCCCTCAGAACATATTTATGGCACTAAAATATATGCATTTCAGAAACTTAAAGAAAAATTCTTCTAAACTTGTTACCATATCATACCATACAATATTTATGCTACATAAGTTTTGATATATGAAGTTAAAACATTTGATGGTAAATCCTTAGTAATGCTCATTTTCACTATTTTTGTAGCACTATAATATAGAGCCCAATTTGAAGTGATATTAAATATGGGATTACAATTAAAGTATTTAGCTTTTAAAAGTCTAAGTAGTAGCTGGGGTGGGGGGAATGGCTAATCCACCTGCACATTTTGAGATGACTGATGTTAAGTTTTAACATAATGTAAATATCTTTTACAAATACTTTCTTGACCATAGGTCTTGTTCATGCCTTAATGCTATTGCTTAACCTCTTGTAGATCTTTGTTCTGAGGATGGAGTGCAAGACTAAGAGTACAGAGAGAGAGAGAGAGAGAGAGAGAGAGAGAGAGAGAGAGAGTACACGAATACAGAAGTTTCAGTGATGCATTTTGCTAGATTAGGTAAATGAATTGTTACCTTTTATTTAACGCTGCCATTTTAGGTTTGTAGTTGGTTTTACGGCAATGAATGGTAAGCAGTTCATTATTGCTTTGATGACTGAAATAGTTTCGATGGCTTTTTTTGTAATGCACTTAATTATTATGATGTATCTGTTTCAAATCCATGACTGCTGTAATTGTAGGGAAAAGGACCTGCAAATTAGCTTGACTTAACTTACCCTTACCACTACACACATATATAGTCGCAATATCTGGAGACATTATTCTTGGTCTTGCATGGAAACCTGCTGAAAGCCAGTGTGATGTAGTGGTTTGAGCACTGCACTATGATTCTGGAGACCAGTGTTTGAATCCCTGCTCAGTCACAGAAACTCATAGATGACCTTAGGCAAGTCTCAGTCTCTCAAACTCTCAGCCTCAGAGGAAGGCACAGACAATGTCTCTCCGAACAAATCTTGCCAAGAAAGCCCCATGGTAGGTTCACCTTTGGGTCATCATAAATTGAAAATTATTTGATTTGCAAAGGTGGAAACCTGGGCTCCTGATAATATGTTGCTCAAGTCAGTGTGTACCTGTATTTCTGATGAGGGGAATGGGATATAGAAAAAAATGATTTTTATTTATTTGTTACATGTTTGTCCCAGCTTTCCTTTAATTAACTTAAGGCAGCAAACATGGTTATTTGATATAAAAAGGTGAGAGACAGCAGTAGGTCTCTCAAACAGAGTAATCAAGCTGGCAAGGTAGAAGTGAATACATACCTGGTCTTGGACAGTGTGAGACATTGTAGGAGACGGTAAGGGTTTAATCCCCTCTATGAAAAAAGACCAAGGTGCTTTGTAGTTGGCACTTGTAAGAGGGATGGGGTAGTATGCTGTAAATTGCCTGCCTGTCCCTTCATGTGCCTCTTTAATTGCCATTGCTTGGAGGAGACAGATCAAGATGCAGTGTCTTGCTTGCATCGTTGTTTTGTCCTAGGGCTGTCAGGGATTGAAAGGAGGGCAGTTGATTTTGTTCCTTTGTTTTGTTTAATTTGTATTTTATTTTGACTTGCCTTTCACTGTTGTTGGGTTTTTGTTGTTTTTAACTGCCATCAAATTGACTTCAACTTCTACCAACTTCAACCCTATGGATGAGAAATCTCTGAGTCACTCTGTCATCAACCACCCTGCTCAGATTTTCAGACTCAGGGCAGCCATGACTTTCTTTGTGGCATCCATACACTTCTGGTTTGCACTGCTATTTTGCCCACCAGATTTAACAGGGTGAGGGTGATCCTCAACATATTGACCTTGTCCATAGGAGGGTAAATAGGGAAGTCTGCAATATCCTGGGGAAAAGGTAAGGTCACTTTCTCCTGCATCCAGCTATAGTTTTCCAATGCCCAAAGATCAACTGGACAGATGGCATGTATTTGTCAATAGAAGGTAACTTGTGCCTGGAGGAGTTACAGCAGGAAGTGAGGAACATGTTGACCACTCTGGTGGGGGAAAGGGACTAAGCAGATGATTATCTCTTGCCCATGGCAAGTAATGGGGTGAGAATATAAACTTCAATGGACACATTTGGCACCCTGAAACTTCCTTTTTAGGTCCTGAGACCCAGGGGATAGGCAAAGAAGCTACCCCTGAAGCTAACCTGGGATTTGGACTCTCACTCATAGGGTCTGTGACTTGGGTGGGAGCCCCCTGCGCTTACCTTCCAATTATGGCCAACTGGAGGGCAACCCTATTGTTGAATTTCCCTTGGGGCTCAGGTGAAGATATAGTCAAGAAGTGACACCTGGTCTCAGCTGAACTCATATCATGTTGGTCTCTCTTCTTTCCCCATTTCCAGACCAACACAACTTGAATAGGTTGTGGTCAAAGAAAGTGACCCTTATTTAACCCAATTTTGTGTGTCTCATCTTGTTATACCATGGTTGGTTCTCAAATAACTTTCAACATTTGACTTGATAGGTCTATTCTTGTTAGGACTAGAAATAGAATTCAGGCCTAAGACTCTAGTCCGCAGAGATATTTATCTAGGAATGTCTTATTGAATTCAATGGAACTTATTCTTGAATAGACACATGTAGGATTATATTCTGGATATAAATCAGGAAAATACAACAAAATCAACATTACTAAATATTTATCAATGTCTCCTGTGCTATGTTATCAAGTTTTAGTTCCCTAGTGGACAATATGGCATGGAGCTGCTGAATAAAGTATAGCATAAGTCAAAAGACTTGACAGGACTAAAATATCTGTGGGAAAAATAATGCAGACTTATTTATAATTTTGTTTTTCTTCCCATGCAGCAAGAAAAGTCTAGGAGGAATGCTGCATAGAAACAGATGGGAATACTAATTAGATTCGTGGGCCAATATGGGTTGTTTCAAGCATACCTTTCAAACCAATATGGGCTAATACGAGTTGTTTCAAGCACACAGTATGCTTAAGCATTACTGCATCATCATGTCCCTAATCCAAGAATAAAAAAAACAGCTATTGATATTTTTGGAAGGTTTGGCCGCCTGAAGCTAATGTATGTCAGGATCTGCAACTTGAGCCACTACCTTCCTTTTACCTGGATTAGAAGAGGTAGCTGAGGTATATGTGACTCAAGCTTCTTTTCTGTGGCAGCCAGTGTGTTCCATATCACTGTAAAGATGACTCCACTATGGATTTCATTCTAGATTTCCAAACTTTTATTCCACCTTTCTCACTCCAAGGTGCAAAATCCATTCTGCAGAAGAGATTCAATACATTGGACAACCCCTTTAAAATCTGCCATAAAACACAGAATGAATTCACTGCAATTTTAACAAGGAAACCACCAGCAGCTACCTCTTGTTTATTCAGAATAGCTGCCTCTTCCATTCATTGACCTGGACTACTAATCAGTTTGGATACTCTAAGAGTAGCATAATCAGAAGGAGTGTATTGTCAATATTGGGAGGGAAGCAGCTTTTAAACCCTCCCTATGCTGAGTGGTTGAATCAGTATGCTCCCCTCAACCATGTTTATATGTGAGTAATGATTGCTTACTGTCTTAAACTGAACATGGACAAAATGGAGATGTTGGTGTTTCAGCCTGATCACCCAGCAGCCCCTCTTTCATGTCCCCCACTGGATTTACAGTTGCACAGTGGCTTTCATCTCAGTTGCCAGGAACCTTGGAGTCCTGCTGGATGACTGCCTATCTCTACGTCCCTTTATTGAGGCTACAGCAAAGGTATGTAGCTTCCATCTTTTGAACCTCTGCAGGATCTGGAGGTTCCTAATTGTAGAGACTTCCCATCTGCTTGTCCAGACTTCAGTTATCTCATATCTGGATTATTGTCACAGTTTGCTGATAGGTTTGCCTTCCTGCTCCCTTCTTCCTCTGGTTTTAATTCAGAACAATGTTGTCCAGGGTGTTTTAAATCTGATGAAATATTCGCCTGTTTCTTTCCCCTGTAGATTCCTTCACTGGCTACCAATTCAGGCTAGGGCCTATTTCAGACTTTTTGTCCTGGTATTTAAAGCTTCACATGCTAACCTCTCTCAGTACCTTGCAGTTTTGCTTGCATGGTACGTTCTACTCAGAAATTTGAGATATGCAGGCAAAGGATTATTATCTGTTCCAACAATGCATACAGCTCTGTCAAGGCTGCAAACATTTCAAGATCTGGGTCTGCATTTGTGGAACGGTCTTCCTTTGGACCTCTGGTTGGAGGAGGATCTCACCCATTTTCGTAAATGGTTGAAGACCTTCTTCTTTAACTCTCCATCTTAAGCCACTGAACTGTGTTTAAGGTGCTGAGATGGGTAGCAACTAGTGGGATGTTGGGGATTTCTTTCCATGTATTGTTGTGGTGTTCTGTTTTATTGCCTTTGTCCCTGATTGTGTATGTTGATATTCTGCTCTTTGGTGTAAAGGGCATTATAAATAAACATTATTATTATTAATTAAAATGTACAGATGCAGCTTCACTCTGCAAATTTAACCTAATGTGTAGTATGGCCTTGATGTATGACTCTATGGAAAACTAGTGTCATAGTTCAACTATATGTCATCAGTGTGTAGACCTGCATGTTAAATGTTGCTGTTGGAGTGGGTTAAAAATTGGAAAAGACAGGTACACTCATGCCTAATAAGAAAAGAGATGATGACTTGATCAGTTGATTGCTGAAGAAAATTAAAATGGAGAATCTGTTGGTAGCTTTTGAAGGGATGCTGACATAGGTACTTAAGAGGCTTTGATTTGTAGGCTTTTTCATATACTTCTTATGCAGCATAATGTTGTTAAGCTGATATATATGCTTAGAGCTGAGTGCTTAATGAGCTGTATATAGAGCAGATATGCCCTTGCTTGGCCTTCTTTCCTTCCTTCTAAATAGGCGCAAAGAGAACAAGTATTTCCTAAGACAGAACTACTTTCAGTATTTGAGTAACATTTCATTTCTGAAGTCCTCTATTTTATCAACAAAATCTTTTTTTATTTTTATTTTTATTGCAATCTTGATTTTTTGATCTGTGTTTTTCACAGGTGTGGAACTATAAGTAGCTTGTATCAAAGTGATGTAAAGATTTCTAAAGAAATTGAAAAGGAAACATGCAATTAAAGATGCCTTGGAATAACTGGTGGCCTAAGCTCTTTCTACTATTTGAAGCATGTAGAGACACCACCTCCCATCTTCATTGCCCTCTTTATCCTTCCCCTCACTGCCATGTCTGTTAATCTTTCGAGGAGTCCTTAGGAGCTCCCTAACAGTTAAATCATGGGGCATGTATGAGTACTATTGATTTTAGTTCACATTGGTGTAAATACATGCATATGGGTGTAAATATCTGCATGCATATGTAAATACAAATACCAGTACAGTGTTATCCTATCCTCTTTTTATAATTGTCTATCTAGAGGATAAATGTTGCCAAATTGCTGGAAGGTGAAGCTCCTATGTGAGAAGTGTAGCATTACAAAATATTCTTTTCTTTTTTTCTTTAAGAAATACATTGGTATTGATAGTTTATTAATGTGTCTTTCTTATTCCCGAATTCAGTGTAGGGCAGACTGAATTACAGAATAAATTGCTGTAGAATTTTTACAAATGTGTGAAGAGAAAGAAGGACTGCAGGGAGGCAGCGACTCATGGCATAAGGGATAGAGAAATTACAGAACACAAGGATGTTTCTGTTAAAGAAGTTAAAGATATCCACCATGGAATCTACTGGAACTGGATTTTTCTCATCGCAAAGGGAGGACATCCATGATACTGGATTGCCTTGTCCTGATGGAATCTGTGGCCAGGCAAGAAGAGTTTAACCTCAACATTTACAGAGATATTGTGTAGATGCCTATGGAAAATATTGCATTACTTTTGAAAGTGATGGATAACTAAGAAAAGAAATGCAAATGAAAAGGAGTGGAGAAGAAGCAAATTTTTGAGTAGACAAATGCATATGAATAGCTTTTTAGTAGTATGACTTGTAGAAAAAATGCATATTATGTTGTATATTATTTTTCACTCAAAATCTGCTATCATGAAGAAAAAAAAGGTAAACTGGAAAGAGTGCTCTGCAAGGTGCTGAAGTGGAAGAGAACTAAGGAAGTAACACAAGATGTATTGTGGGATACAATGAAGGCAGTGGTAAGAGGATTATGCATTAAAGAATCAAGCAAATTAAAGAGACAATTAGGAGAAAAAAAATTAAAATTAGAAAAAGAAATAAAGGAACTAGAGAATGATTATATAATAGATAGAACTAAACAGAAATTAATAATATTACAAGCAAAAAGAGATGAATTAGAAAAGATAGAAATGGACGAAGTTCAGAAAAATCTAATATACTTGGAAAGGGAATACTTTGAATATAGTAATAAAAATTCTAAAATGCTGGCTAAATCAGTACAATCAAAAAAAACTAGAAATATGATTGGCGTAGTTAAAGATAAATTTGGTAAAGAAAAAAGGTTGATGAAAGAGAAATTAAAAATATTTGAGGAATTTTTTCGAGAATTGTATTCAGCAGAAGATAAATCTTTAGAGAACATAGAGGAGTATATTAATGAAAATTGGAAAGTAAGATTAACAGAACAAGATAAAGGATTGATGGAAGAAATGATATCAGAAGAGGAAATAGAAGAAGTAATAAATAATTTAAAAGGAGGAAAATCACCAGGATTGGATGGACTAGGTCCAGAATATTATAAAACATTTAAAAAAGGTTTAATTCCTAAACTAAAAGTGTTATATAATAGTATATTGAGGGGTGAAAAAATTCCATTATCATGGAAGCAGTCATTAATAATATTAATTTTAAAACCAAATAAGGATCCTATGGATCCAGGTTCTTATAGACCAATATCTTTAATAAATCAAGATGCAAAAATCTTGACAGCAATAATGGCGAAGAGGTTAAATAAATTTATTTATAAGTATATACATAAAGATCAATGTGGTTTTATTCAAGGAAGACAGATGGCAAATTTAATAGGGAAAACGATAAATAAAATAAATATAATGGACAGAGATAAACAAAAAGCTGGAATTTTAGCCCTAGATATACTTAAAGCCTTTGATTGTGTGGAATGGCCGGCATTAAAAACAATTTTAAATAAAATAGGATTAGGAGAGAGATTTAAAGGGTTAATAAATCAATTGTATTCACATAATACATCTGTAGTGATGGTAAATGATGGATTTACAGAACAGATTCAAATAACAAGAGGAACGAGACAAGGATGTCCATTATCTCCAGTTTTATTTGCAATAGTTATAGAAATGTTAGCGAATGTGATAAGAAATGATGAGAATTTGGAAGGAATTGGAGTTAAGGAAAAAAATAAAATAAGCTTATTTGCAGATGATACATTGTTGACAATTAAGGATCCAATTGAAAAGATAGATAGGATAGATAAACATTTAATAGAGTTTGGGAGAAGACGGGATTAGAAATAAATTGGGTCAAATCAGAAATAATGTTATTTAATTATACTAAAGAAGAAGTACAAAAATTTATAAGTAGTAAAAGAGGATTACTTAAAATAAAAGAATCAATTAAATATTTAGGAATAGAGATTACAAAAAATTTACAAGAATTACAGGAAAAAAATTTCAAGAAATTAAGATTAGAAACAAAAAGGAAATTAGAGGACTACAAAAATATAAAGCTATCGTGGTTTGGTAGAATAGCAGTGGTAAAAATGAAAATTTTACCTAAAATTAACTTTTTGTTTAGAATGCTACCAATAAAAATATCAGAGGAAGAATTAAAGGAGTGGCAAAAGATATTAAATAATTTTTGTAATGGAAATAAAAAATCGAGGATTAACAAGAAATATTGGTATAAAAGTCAAAAAGAAGGTGGCCTGGGACTTCCAAATTTAAAATGGTATTATTATGCAAATCAATTGAGATATATCATAGAGGGGGTTTCAGGAAAGGGTGATTTAGATTGGTTAGAGATAGAAGATATGAATATTGAGACAAAATTAGAAAATATATTTTTTAGGAATTTTTCAAAGAAAGAAATGGAGAAGATAGAAAATCCTTTTATAAAAAATATAATAGAAATATGGAAAAAAAATAAAAGAAAATTAATACCGAATATATCAATATTAACTCCGATAGTGATGATGGAAAAATTTCCAATAAATTTAAGAGAAATAATAGAGAAAGAAATAAAAAAACAAAAAATTTATAGATTAAAAGAATGGATGAAAATAATGATAAATAAAGATAGAATGAAAGAGAGATTGCAGGAAACTAAAATATCCTGGTTTAATTATATACAATTAGAGCAATGGACAAAGAGTATGAAAAGATATGTTAAGGATTTTAAAGAATATACTAAATTTGAACAAATTATTATTCAAAGAGAAAATATGCAAGAAAATGAAATACTAAAAGGTATTACAAGTGAAATATATAAAATATTAGCAAAAGAACAAGAAGAGGATTTTCTTAGAAAAATATGGGAGGAAGAGATAGTACAAAATATAGATATACAAGAATGGAGAAAAATTTGGAAACAACGTCATTTAAAAAAATTATCAATAAGAATAAAAGAGAATTATTATAAATTAGTGTGGAAATGGTACTTGACTCCAGTGAAATTAAATCAAATAGATGAGAAATATTCAAGATTATGTTGGAGAGGATGTCAAGAAATTGGTACATATATGCATATGTGGTGGAATTGCAATAAGATAATGGAGTTTTGGCAAAAGGTTTTTAAAGAGATAAAAGAGATTATAGGAGCAGATATACCAGTATGTCCAAATATTGCATTGTTATCTATATATGATAAGGTTGAGTGTACTCAAGTAAAGAAAGAATTAATAACAAATTTGTTAACTGCAGCGAGATTAATAATAGCAAAAAAATGGAAAGCAAATGAAAAATTTCAAATAGAGGAATGGTATAACGAAGTGTGGAAAATTGCAATTAATGATAAACTAACATGTAGAATTAGGTTTATGAAAGGTTTGGTTAAAGGGAATGATTTTGAAGAAATTTGGAAAATATTTTTGGATAAAGTTCTGAAAAGAGATAGTAATACTACCCTGTCAAAAGAAGAATGGCAATTTTGGAAAGTGGATTAAATAAAAAGTTGGCTCTGGGGGTGGGTATTTTTTAGTTTTAGTTTTGTTTTTCTTTTATGTTGTATATTTTGTAATTCTTAGTAGGTGTGTGTGTTAAACTTGTGATTTATAGATTTAAAAGGATAAGTGATGTCTATGTTTTTTTAAAAAAAAAAGTTAAAAGAATTAACAATAGAAATAGATTAAAGGGGATGTGAAAAATATTGAATTAAATGTGTAATTATAATAGTTGAACAGATTTATAAATTTAAGGGTAAAGGTGCAAAATAACAATGAAAGTTAGTATTGCTTAAGAGAAGAGAAAAAAAGAAAAAGAAAAAAAATTATTTTTTTTTAATTCA
>CAOLHI010005693.1:0-57424 GCA_948474755.1 Ctenosaura bakeri
AGCCAACAGCCCAGAGGGGAGGCACGGGAGATGGTAGCCCGGACACAGGGAGGAACTCCAGCTCCCATCACTTCCCCTGTGCCTGGCAGCCTGTGGGGCGGACAGTGGGTCTCGGCCCGACACCCCCCCGTGTCACCGCCAACCGCCCGGGATGTCCCTCCCCCCAGGGAAGTTTGTACCTGTCAACACTGCAGGGCCGTCATCCATGCTCTGAGAAGCATCCATGGGCTCTTCCTCAGACGCAGTGACCCTGGTGTCTACGCGACCACCGCCACCACCACGGACCAGTTTGAGGCTAGAGGCTCCATGCTTCGGGGCCACATTAGCATCCCCTTGGAGGATGTCATGGAGTTGCCTATAGTAGGGGCAGGTAGCGGGCTTCACTCCCGTCAAGCGGTTATGGGCGAGGACCCGGCGATACTCCTGGCGCATCATTTTCGTCTTGTTCCTACATTCCACGGCCATCCGCTGGTGTCCCTTCTGTACCATATCTGCTGCGATCTCCTCGAATACTTGCATGTTCCTCTGGCTACTTTGCAGGAGCTCCTGATACCTTGGCTGCCCCCAGATCTCCAGAAGATCCTCGATCTCAGTGGGTCGTCAAGGTATGCCTCTGCCCCACACCTTCTCGGGGGAGCTGGGCCAGTCCATGCCACCCTTGTGTCGTGCACCGAGGGGGCACACGTTTCCCCACGGAGCTTCGGCTGGAGCTGAGGGCCCCTGCCCACGTACTAACGTGCTAATGACAGAACCAATGAACTCCTGGCAAGGGACTGGCAGTTGCCCCTATGTGTGACCTCAAACTTTCAAGACAGCCCACCTGGGCCATCTGCCTGTTGCTGGCTGATGACACCTGTGTCTGTTTGGTGAAGCCCCCTGGAGGGCGAAGAAAGTGGCCAGCTCAGGACCATTGGAGCTAGGGGCGGAGTGAATGTGACTTCCTGTTTGAATGGTGAGACGAGTGTGTCCATTGAGTGGCGTGAGAGTGGTCGTGTGTTCTGTCTGTGTTGTGTCTGTGGTGTGTCTGGAGATGACGCGAGAGGGGACCCTGTGGGCCGATGACGAGGTGAAGGTCCTCCTTTACTTCGTTGCGGCCAGCGAAGGTGTGGATGTGCTCATGAAGAGCACTCCACTGCTGAGCAAGGCCCTATACGAGAGCCTAGCGGTGGCCCTCACAGCCAAGGGCTTCACCAATAAGTCCAGGTCACCAATAAGTTTAAAGCACGAAAGTGTGGATTTTTGAACACTATGGAGCTCTTCTGTGGCCATCTGCCCCCTCATGCCCGGCCAAAGTTCTTCGCCACCACGTTCCTCATCTGGGAGGCGGCAGTGAAGCCCAGGTGGGCCGACAGGCACAAGGGCGGTAAGTGACAAACCACATACCCACGTTGTCCCTGCTCCCATGCCACCATGGCCCTGTGGGGGGGGTAACAACCCAGCCATGGAAGTCCTGGCCATGGTGTCACCTCACTTTCGCGTGCCACTCAGCCACATTGCTGGCCTCAGGGCTGGGTGGCCACCTGAAAGGGCTGCCCACAGGGACAACCGTGGGGGGTCAGTCGCCTCATTGCCGTCCCCTCGCTTCTATTGTTCCCACAGGAGCTCAGAGGTGTGCAGTCCACGCACCGACACCTGCTGTAGGACAGCCCGGGACGCGATGAGGAGGTAGGTGTCCCCGGGCTAACCTGCCCATGGGTCTGCCTATGCAGAGACAGTGACAGTGCCCCTCTTTGGGGGCACTGCCGCAGCCCCTGGCACTGACCGTACAATGGTCTCTGTCGTGGCCATCCAGGTGAGATCCACTTTGTTCCCCTGCCTGCAGCTCGCCGCAATACAACGCCTCTGCCAGAGTCCTCCCAGTCATCGGAGGGGGAGGGGACGTCAGCGAGGCTCCACCAGGCCTGTGCCCCCGCACCCATGGCGGGTGAGGCTGCCAGTACAGGTGAGCACCCCCGTACGACGGCTGTGGCTCAGATGATGGGGTTCCTTGAGGCGGTGGTTCAGTATCGCCTGGCTGCACTGGAGCAGAACATGGCTCAGCTGCTTCAGTGGAAAGAGCATGTCACGGGGCCCCGCTGAACTGTCACTGGAGGTGGCCACTATATATACTTGTATATTTGCTGTCGTACATAGCTTTGTATCTGTTTGCTTGTTTTTGTGATTACCTGTTCCTTGTCCTACCTCCTTCATGTCTATCATGTGTTGTCTGCAATGTTCCCATCTGTATGTATAATAAATCTTCCTTGTTTCTTAACAGTAGTGTGTGGTTCTTTGTGTGGGACAGGCGAGAGGTTGTTTTGGGTGGGAGATGGGACGGCCATAGGAGTGGCGGGGGTGGGGTTTTCGCTCTGCTGTGAGAACTGGGCTGACCCTCAGCCCTCAGGAGACGCTGATCTGTGCTATGGTGCTAACGTGCTAATGATAGCTCTGTTTTTTAAAAACAAAAAGTCGGCCAGAGCCCGGGGGCTGCTGTCGTCTTGAGTGTGGCGATGCAACCCCGGGGTGGGCTCTTGCGGCGATGTGTTGGGCAGTGTTCCCTGCTGCCATGGGGGCAGCAGCGTCCCTGCTGCTGGGCGGGGCTTCCCCTGGGAGTTGCTGTGTGATGGACAGGCAGCTGGGACTGCCCGCACCCCGCCCACTCCCGGGTCCTTTGCAGAAGCATACCGAACGATGGCTCCGCAGGCCCACTGGTCACGCGAGCAGTGTGTGAAAAGGAGGTTATTTTCACTTTTCAGGCGAAAATGAAAAAACGTGACTTCAGCACTACCCACGGTCGTGATAGCACCTGGTCAGCTGGAACGTCATGCAGTACGGCGGCTCGTGAAGTGGGGAGGGAACGTGCTTAATATGCTTTAAAAACGCCATGCGAAAAGGGCCTCTCTGTGGACCTGCCCTTGGAGACTGTGTCAAAACCACCTGGATCTACTGTAGGTCATATCAATCTCCCTAGGCGACCAGAAGGTCATGTATATTTTCCCAAAAACCTAGGGCCCGGTGTTTTGGTAAAAATGGGGGCTTCTTTTAGAGAAGAGGCATGTACTCTAGAAGCTTTTGGAAATGTGATCTTGCCAAACACACACACACACACACACACGTACATAGAGATGGGCTCATGAGGCAAAAAGTGGTTGCGAATGCTATACAGGGCTATGAATGCTCCAGAGGCTGAATTATTGCTTATAGATTTTACTCACCAGTATCAATCAAGAGAGAAATATTTTCTTGGCATCTTTCTGGTATCCCCTCAAGCTCTTCTGATGAACTGCTTTCCAGCTGAAGCTCTGTCTTTATGCTTTGTCCCACGTCATCTTTGAAACAGAAAGAATCCAGCAAACTTAGCCCACCTAAAATCTTGTTCATTTTGACACCCCACTGCTGCTTTTGTTCAGAGCATGGAAGACATTCTTCTCTGAGCTACTGCTTTCAGAATCACCCAAAGGCCACGGTGGCTGTGGTAACTCTGGGAGGTTACAGGTCTTATTAACTGTATTTATACCCAGTCTTTTCTCCAAAATCAGACTTACAGAGCCTTACAAGTAAAACCAGAACAAAATAGTTAAAACATGCCACAAAAGGCAAAATGGAATTAACTATGAAGAAAGCCCTATACAATTCATGGTGTTGCATATACACAAGTGTACAAGCCTTTACTGAATAACCGTTTGCACAGAGTCCTCTCATTGCAGGCAGGAAAGGGGGCTTTAATTTTTTTTTAATCATTTGTATGCTTTTTAATGATTTCAATAGTGTTTATAAGCTATGGCTTTAATGTGATGATTTTTAATTGTCCTTAAATGTAATTGTTAGGGTGTGAACTGATTTTTTTTGTGAGCTTTCTTGGATCCCATTCTAGGAGGAAGGCAACAGATAAATGGAATGAATGAATGAATGAATGAATGACTGGAAGAGACATCCATGCATCCTGACTGATAGCTATGGATAACCTCACCCTCCATGAATTTGCCCACCCTGCTTTTAAAGCCACCCAAAGCTGGCAGCCATCTCTATAACTTGTAGCATTGATCCTCACAATTTAATTGGATACTGTTGGAAGTAACCCGAATGGTCATCTAATACAGTGGTTCTTTACCTTTTCTTTACCATGGACCCCCTTTAAATATATTTTGTTTCTGGGGACCACCAAGACTCAAGATGGCTTGTGGTAGCTTGAAACATCATGTGCTTTTGCTCTGCCACTTCAGCATCATTCACTTACACATTCTCACGACATGCAGAAAGTTCCAAATTACATTCTTCACTATCAAACAGTTTCATCACTTGTGGACAGTTTGAGATATTGTAATGAAAATTTCTAAAAGTGATGTCTGTCACCTGCAAAAGACTCTTGTTCTTTGAGATCAATGTATGACTGTCCATTCAGCTGTCTGTCCATCCATCTTCCTTCCTTCCTTCCTTCCTTCCTTCCTTCCTTCCTTTTCCTAATTGTAAAAGCTCATAACACATCTTCAATCCTTCACAGACCCCTGTGAAGATATTGTGGCCCCTCAGGGGTCCACTGACCCCAGGTTAAAAACTGCTGATCTAGTCTAACGTTCTGCCAGAGTGGGAACCTGTTGTTAACATACCCCTGAGTACTGGACATCTTTTCTTTTATCCGCCTTCTATGCCTCACCATTCAGTTTTTATATATGCCCTGCCTACATTTTAATGAAGAAATGAAGTTTCATGCTATTCAGTTTCTCCACAGCATGCATCATTTTACATATCTTTATCACATCCTCCACATTACTCACTTTTTTGGGGGAGGTAAACCCAAGCACCCCTGCAAAACTATATACTTTCTTTGCAGGGGAGTTGTTTCACTTCCTCAATCATATGGCTTACCTTTTTCTAATCCTTTTCCAGCTCTTTATACAGGCACACCGCACTTAAAAAAGCTTGGGACAGCTCATTTTAACATGTGTTTACACGCCCACCTGCTCCTCTTTTCTTTCTCATCCTCTGTCTAGACAGAAATCCATTTAGCAGCCTCAGAATTAGAAAGATGGTGAAAGATGGCAGATGAAACACAGATTTTGGGGTGTTGGATTGCAGCAGCGTGCCTGCAATAAATAATGCACTAAAGCTTGAACTGGGAAAGAATGGGATTCTGCTTTAGCTAATCCTACTGTAGCTGTTTCTGCCTGCCTACAACAGACAAAGTAAAGGGCAGTTGCCTCCAGAATCGCTTGTTGAGCACATGTGCACAGCAAAACAGAGAGAAAAGAGAGAGCAGATAAGCCTGCTTCACCAGCTAACCCTACCATGATTTTTTTTAAAAAGCACAGACCCCCTCTGGGGGTCCACAGAGCCATCACAGGGGGTCTGCAAAACCCTGCTGTTGGAGACACCCAGCACCAGGGAATTGCCCAAGGTCATCCAATGTCTGAGTGGGGATCTGAATCCTAGGCCATTTCTGCACTACACTGTTATTTATTTTTATTTATTTATTTATTTGTATCCCGCCTCTCCATATGGATTGAGGCAGCGAACAACTTACAAATAGTATGTATTTCGAAACATTTCTATGCATGCCCCCAACAAGCTGGGTACTCGTTTTACCGACCTGCAAAAGGATGGAAGGCTGAGTCAACCTTGGAGCCGGGCAGGATCGAACTCGCAACCTTGTGGCTTGCAGTACTGGCATTTAATCACTGTGCCACCAGGGCTCCCTGCCATTATTCCACATTCAGCATCCTGTGGAATCCTGGGCTTTGCAGTTTAGGGAGGGGCCTTTAGAATTCTCACCAGAGAGCTCTTTGGCCTCAGTAAACTACAAACCCCAGAATACTATGGGATATTGAAAGGGGAATAATAGCACCATAACAGTGTAGCGTGGAAATGGCCATAGTCTCCAGAAACCTTTAAGACAGAGCTTTCCAAACTTTCCATGTTGGTGACACACTTTTTAGACATGCATCATTTCACAACACAGTAATTTCAGTTTTACTAGCAAACCGGAGGTTAAATTAACCCCTTATAAGAGATACAGACACATACATAAATTGTCATAATAAAATGTTTGGGGACACAACATCTCATGAAAACCTTTCATATATTTTTAAAAATATATAATTTATAATTAATTATATATATTTCCAAGATTGTAGGCGACACACCTACACACTTCAGGCGACACACTAACGTGTCACGGCACACTGTTTGGAAAGCCCTGCTTTAAGAAATAAATAAATATTGCAATATTTAAATAAATGTTTGAATATCTAAATCTTGAGTCGTCTTCGGGGTCCCTATCAACAAATTATATTGACAGGGGGTCCCCGGTAAAGAAAGGATTAAAAACTACTGATCTAGACCTCTGGCCACCGAAATGGAAAGCTACAAACAGTGGTGGCTAGGGAAAGAAAAATTCATTCCTGGAAGGATTTTGGAAGATGTCTAACTGCTCTCTTTAGAAATTCTAGTTTAAAAGCGTTTTCGTTGACTTGAGCACGGCTTGTTCCATTTCACTGCCTTTACTGTTAGTTTCGAATGACAAAACACGTTGAGTTCATTTCCGCACTAGGCTGTTGTAACACTATGATTCCACTTTCAACATCCTATGGGGCCTTTCTGCACTACACTGTTATAGTGCTATTATTCCACTTCCAAGCTCCTATGGAATCCTGGGGTTTGCAGTTAAGGGAGGGGCATTTATAATTCTTAGCCAGAGAGCTCTTTGGCCTCAGGAAACTACAAGCCCCAGAATTCCACAGGAAGTTGAAAGTGGAATGATAGCACTTTAACAGTGGAGTGCAGAAAAGGCTCCTGGGGTTTGCAGTTTCGGGAGGGCCCCTCCCAAAACTGTAAACCCCAGGATTCCATAGGATGTTGAAAGTGGAATCATAGCGCTATAACAGCCTAGTGTACTCTTCTCTTTCGCTATAGGAACCTACCCCCTGTTCTTTCCACGCTGTTACTGCCTCTGCTAACACATTTTCTTTAAAGAAGTAACTCCTCGGAACACAGCTACTTCATTAACTGAAATACACCTCCAGTATTTCTGCCGGGGTCGCATCATACCCGTGTATAAAGGTGTTATGGTATTTCGAGCATCCGCATTCCAACTCTCCCTAACCTGCTAGATTTCTGCGTGCAGGGATTGGCTTTTTAATTTTTTTTCCCGACAATTATTCGCTTCAGCCATACTGATCCCCCGTTGCAACCTACAGTGGGGATGCCCAAATGTGCCTTTTCATCACTTCTACCCCCCCACCACGCAATAAAAATGCACGCGGAACTCACCTCCCCCGTGGAAGACGCTCATCCTGCACGGGTGGGCAACGCAAAGGACGCTTTCCCACGAGGAGGGGGCAAGGGAAAGGTGTATGAAGCCCGGAAGAGATAGTACCACCCTCCTCCTCGTTTCCTTCTGGCCATTCTAGGAATTTCAGCTCAGTCTTTTAACCCTTGCAGGAGAGCATCGCGTGAAGACTGGATTCCTCTTGAGCTACTGGTTTCCCCAAAAGAACAGGAAAAAAAAAAATTAAGAATGAGACCAGGTGATCTTAGGACACAAGGCTGTGGCCCAGCCTCTCAATGCACTGCCACCAGCACCTCCTTTCAGTGCGTTGGAATCACAGAGGGCAGTATGGTGCAGTGGTTATAGACAGCTCATTTCTACACTGCACTGTTACAGTGCTATTATTCCGCTTTCAGCATCCTATGGAATCCTGGGGCTTGCAGTTTAGGGAGGGGCCTTTAGACTTCTCAGCTAGAGCTCTTGGCCTGAGTAAATTACAAAATCCAGAATTCCACAGGAGGTTGAAAGTGGAATAATAGCGCTACAACAGTGTAGTGTGGAAATGGCCATAGTTTAGAAACATCTTGGGGAGGGGTGGAATTTATGTGGCCCCTCTCATATTCTTTAATTGTAACTCCTAGCATGCATTGCCATTGGCTGGAGTGAGTAGGGACTTACTCAGAGTTGTGGAGGTCTGGGGGGGAAAATGGAAAAAATCAGGGAGGAAAAAAAATCCATTTTTTCTCTCTCCAAAGCTCTTGTGGGGGGGGGCGATGAAACTGAAATTTGGGAATAAATTGAAAAAGTGAATTATGGAATATTTTCTTTCAGAAGGAGTAATAAAATCTATAAATGAAGATGTCTCTTGTATTTGCTCTCCCAAAATTATTTCTAAATATTTTTTAACAGGAGGACTTTGAAAGGCAGGCTGTGTTGACATTTGTCATTTTGTCAGGTGAATTTTTGAAGTCCAGCGTCTGTTGCCCACGACCAGTGAAACAATGTTGGAAAAGAACAGGTTGCTTACCTGTAACTGTGGTTCTTCGAGTGGTCATCTGTGCCATCATACACTAGGAGCTTTAGCGCCTGCGCGGTAGCGTTCGGAAACTTCTAGAGCTTGTTCGCTTGGCGGGAACCCCTCCCCCACGCCGGTACTGCGCATGCTCCTCCCGCCGAGCAACGGTCTCTCCTCAGTTCTGTCGTCCGCCGTAGAACCTACAGGGACCTGAGAAGAGGGGAGGAAGGGCGGGTGTGTATGATGGCACAGATGACCACTCGAAGAACCACAGTTACAGGTAAGCAACCTGTTCTTCTTCTTCGTGGTCTCTGTGCCTTCATACACTAGGAGACTGTGTAGCTTACCGGTCGGACGGCGGGTCAGGTCCTACAGCACGGAAGCCAACACCTCACGTCCAAACCGGGCATCTCTGCGCGACCGGCAGTCGAGCCTGTAATGGCGCACGAAGGTCGATGGTTGGGACCAGGTCGCCACACGGCAGAGTTCATGCAGGTCAACTCCTCGCAGGAGGGCCGCAGAAGTAGCCACCGCTCTGGTGGAGTGGGCTCGAAGCAGGACTGGCGGAGGCTTCCTCGCGAGCTCATACGCCAGTTCAATAGTCCTTACCACCCACTTGGAGAAGCGCTGGGTGGACACTTTTAGGCCCCTCCGACGTCGCCCATAGCAAACAAAGAGATGCGGCGTCTGTCGGAAGGAAGCAGTCCTGTCCTTGTAGAAAGCCAATGCCCGACGCACGTCCAGGGAGTGGAGGGACCGCTCCAACGGTGTCGTCGGGTTCGGGAAGAAGGCAGGCAGGATGATGTCCTGGTTGAGATGGAAACTGGACACCACCTTTGGCAGGAACGAGATGTCAGGTCTCAGGACCACCTTGTCCCTGTGGAAGACCATGAAGGGCTCATCGGAACGAAGAGCTGTGATCTCACCCGCTCGCCTCGCTGAGGTCACCGCTACCAGGAAGGCGGTTTTCATTGTCAGGAGCCTGTCATCCGAGGTCGCCATCGGCTCGAAGGGCGGCTTCGTCAACTGCGAGAGCACCAGCGAGAGGGACCACGGCGGTAGCGGCGGCGATACCGGCGGGTAGAGATGGTGAAGTCCCTTCAGGAACCGCTTAACGGTATCGTTCCTGAAGAAGGCCGAGGCAGCAGATCGTGGCGGTTGGTATGCCACGATCGCGGAGAGATACACCTTCAGGGATGGAAACGCCAGGCCCTGTTGCCGGAGGTGCAGGAGGAAGTGCAGGACGGTCGAGAGCCCCGCGGGCGATACCGGCTCACTCCTCTCGTTAGCGAAGGTCAGGAAGCGTCGCCACTTGTATTGATAGTTGCGACGGGTGGATTCCTTCCTGGCCGCGACGAGGACGGTACCGAGCACGGGATCGTCTAGTGCGATATCCTCCAGGCATGGAGGGCCAGGCGTGGCAGGTCCGGATGGAGGACTCGGCCGCCGGAGTGGGAGAGCAGGTCCGGTGTCGGTGGCAACCGGAGCAGGTCGTCTCGCACGGCTCGTAGCAGGGGTGCGAACCAATGTTGCCTCGGCCAGTACGGGGCTACCAGGATCGCGTCGGCTCGGTCGGCGAGGATCTTCGATATCGTCCGGCCGAGCAGCGGGAACGGCGGGAACGCGTAGAGGAGTTCCCCGGTCCACGGAAACTGGAAAGCGTCCCCGATGGAGGCACGATCGTGGCCCGCTCTGGAACAGAATCGGCGACACTTCGCGTTTTCCCTGGTCGCGAAGAGGTCGATCGATGGTTCGCCCCAGCGGTCCCGAATCAGTCTGAACGCCTCTCCGGAGAGAGACCATTCGTGATGGGATGAGGTGTCTCTGCTGAGGGCATCTGCCGTGGTGTTCTCCTGCCCGGCCAGGTGAACCGCCACGGGATGCGTGTGCAGGCGAATGCACCATTCCCACAGGCCGAGCGCGATGTCGAGCAGGGTCGTGGAATGAGTCCCACCTTGTCTGTTGATGTAGCAGACGGCGGTGGTGTTGTCCGTCAGAATCAGGACCGTGCGCCCCGCCACGGCATGGCGGAACGCCCGTAGGGCTTTCCAGACGGCGAGCAGCTCCAGCGCGTTGATATGGAGAGCGGTCTCGTCGTCGGTCCATCTGTCGCGGACTCTGAGATCGCCGCAGTGGGCACCCCATCCATACAGGGAGGCGTCGGTCGTTACCGTCACCTTCGGTGTCGGCTGTTGGAAAGGCATCCCTGACATGAGATTGCGACGCGACTGCCACCATCGGAGGGATGAGCGGACGTCTCCCGGCAGCTGCAGTCGGAGTGTCTGTTCGTCTCGCAGGGGGTCGAATATGCGGACGAACCAGTGTTGAAGAGGTCTTGCTCTCAGCCTGGCGAGATATGTCACAGCGGTCGTCGCAGCCATGTAGCCCAAGAGCTGCTGGACGCTTATCGCAGATAACGTCGGGGCCGTACGAGCGTGAGCGGCGGCCCGGATCAAGGTTTGTGCTCGAGAGTCTGGTAGGTACGCCCTGGCGGAGGTCGAGTCGAGCGTCGCCCCGATGAAGTCCAAGACCCTCGCCGGCTCGAGGTGGGACTTCTTCGGATTCACTCGTAGACCAAGGCGGGTCAGGAGTGACAACGTCGCGTGGACGTCGTGGTAAAGTCTCTGTTTGCAGGACGCCACCAACAGCCAATCGTCGAGGTAGGGGAAGACGGAAGCGCCCTTCGTCCGCAGGTAGGATACCACCGGGGCCATGCACTTGGTGAAGACCCTTGGGGCAGTCGAGAGTCCGAACGGCAGCACCTTGTACTGGTAACAGGTGTCGTCGACTGCGAAGCGGAGGTACCGTCTGTGCTGCGGGCGAATGGCGATATGGAAGTATGCGTCTCGGAGATCGATGGAGGCGAACCAGTCCCCTCGATGTAGGAAGGGTAGGATCGACGGTATCGTGACCATCTTGAACCTTTTGGGGCGGATGTAGTAGTTCACCCCTCTGAGGTCTAGGATCGGCCGGAGGGTACCGTCGGCTTTCGGTACCGTGAAGTACCTGGAGAAGAAGCCGGTGGTCTTGGCCTCTTGCGGGAGCCGCTCGATCGCCCCTTTCTGGAGGAGGGATTGGATCTCTTCCAGGAGGGCCGGACTCGACGGCGTGGAGTAATAAACGCCGCGAGGAGGAATATCGAGAAACTCGATGGCGTAGCCAAGACGGACGATGGAAAGTACCCAAGAGTCCGTAGTGACATACTGCCACTCCGCTAGGTGTCGAGCGAGAGTCGGTCGGTCTCCGAGCGCTGATGGTAGGCTGAAGAGTGGGTATTGGTGGGTCCTGCCAGACACGTCAAAACCGAGACTTTGTCTCGGAGGAGGACTTCTTCGACGAAGGCGGGCGCCGCCTAATCGTGCGTCTGGCCGATGAGCCGGAGGACGGTCTCGACTGTCCAGACTGGGCCGAACGCTGGAACGACGAGGTGGAAGATCGTCGCCAGGATGGTCGGAAGGTGGAGGCCCTGCGGGTCTGCGTGGCCAGCTGCAGCCCAATCTTTTTTGCGGTCAGTCTCGCCTTGACGAGATTGTCCAAAGCTTCGTCTGTGGACGAATTGAATAGGCCTTCACCGTCGAAGGGGAGATCTTCAATCCTCCTTCTGGTGTCCTCCTGGATGTCGGCCGGTCGAAGCCAAGCATGGCGGCGGAGGCCGACGGATCCCGCCATGACCCGGGAGGCGATCTCCACTGCGTGCCGGGAGGAGGCCATCTGGTGCCGAGCGATGGAGATAGCCTCATTGAAGATCACGGAGGAGGCTTGGCGGATGTCCTCCGGTACCGCTTCCATCGCTGGTTGCAGGCGATCGAGCACCTTCTTCAGGTATGCCGCGAGGCAAGCCTGAGTGTTGGACAGCCTGATCTGCAAGGAGGCAGCCGAATAGAACCTCCTTGCGTAGGCGTCCAACTTCCTGCCCTCTTTGTCCGGCGGGGTGGTGTGTTGCCTGCCGGAGCCTTTCGTCTGCGCGGACTCGACGACCACAGAGTTCGGTGCAGGGTGATTAAATAGATAACCGGCGTTATCCTTCTGCACCCTGTAGAGGTGTTCTAACCGCTGCGGTATCGGCTGAGCCGAGGCCGGTCTATCCCAGGCGGCCTTCACCAGTCTGGATACCCGGGGCAGGAGAGGCAGCGGGGCCGTGGAAGGTCGCTTCTCCTCGAAAACGGAGAAGGCTGGATCGTCATCCTCCGGCTCCGCATCGGCGATCTTAAGGCCGAGGGTAGTGGCCATGCGGAGCAGCATCGCAGAGAACTGGTGGACGTCCTCTGGAGCAGAATCTGGGATCGGGTCCCCGAATCCCAACGGAGGAGACTCCTGGGAGGCCGCCTCAGACACCTCAGACTCCGCACTCGAGTCGTACGACTCCGAGCTCGGTGAGTCCTCTCGCCGCTCGCTCTCCGGCTCCTTCGTAGTCGCCGCAGGTGTTGCCTTCCTAGGCTTCTCCGCAGCCGGGGCGGTGGTAGCAGCAGCGTCCCGCTTGGGATGGCTGACCACGGACTTCACCCTCTTGGTGGTGACCGGGGTAGTCTGGCAGGCTGACGTCGTCGTAGCCCGCTCAGTCACCACCGACTCCGTAGGGCGCGTCGCCGTTGCCGTGACCCTAGGAGGTGGCGATATCGCCCGATACCGTGGTGAAGGCTCCCTCGCCCTATGATATCGAGGGGAGGGAGAGCGGCTGAAGGAGCGGCGGTCCGACGGAGATCGGCTTCGGCGTCGACGGTACCGAGCCTCGTCCCCTCTAGGCGAGCGCGATTCGCGCTGTCGACGAGGTGACCGGGACCTCCGGAAGGTCTCCCAGCGACTCGGGCCACGATGGTACCGATCCCGGTACGATGGCGAATGCGACCGATAGGAGGCCGGGCGCTCTCTCCACTCAGATTCCCTCGCGTACCTGGCCACGTAGGACGCCGAGGTGTATCTGGAGGCAGACGAGCGAGGTTGTTCCTCTCTTGTCTCCCTCGGAGGCGGCGAGGCCACCGGACGCTCAGAAGAGCGGGACCGGGACCTGAAGGAGGTCGAACGCCGCTCCGGAGAAGCAGAGGGCTCTCTCTGCTGCAGGTCGGCCGACCTGCGACGGCTAAGAGGGCGGTGGCGCTCCTCCACCAGGGTTGGAGGGTCTGCCACAGGCGAGTCCGGGCGCTGTTGGGGAACGTCCTCGATCTCATCCTCCGAGAGGTCGACGGACTCGCCTCGCCCTTTGGAAGGCTGCTGAGTAGGAGGAGGAGTAGGAGGTTGAGCGTCCCCAGCCGGGGAGCGCTTCTTTTCCTTCTTCTTCTTCTTCTTCTCCTTCTCCTTGCCCTTGCCTCCGTCCGGAGCAGGGCGCTTTTTTGCAGGCGTCTCCGTAAGGGGAGCCTCAGCCTTCCTCGCCGTCGAGGATCCTTTAGCTGACTTGGCAGCCGCCGACAGCTTCGGGATCCTCGGTAACGCCGAGATCGGCGTTTTCGCCGGTACCGAGCCCGATACCGACGAGGTGGACGGAACGGCAGCCGCCGATACCGTCGATGGCGTGGTCATCTTCTTGTCGGCCATCTTGGAAGTGGAGGTCTCGTCTATCGCCCGCAGAGATTGCTCCCAACAAAAAGATTTGAGTCTCGCGGAGCGGTTGCGAAGAGTTTGGGGAGTAAAATCCCTACAAATTTGGCAAGTCCGGATATTGTGGGACTCGCCCAAACAGAAGAGACACTCCTTATGGCCGTCGTTGAGGGCAACCTTGCGGCCGCAGGACACGCACTTCTTAAAGAGCGCGGACATAAGACGAAGAAACGCCAAACTCCGAAATCCAAAAAAGACGAAAGCCGAAGGGGGAGTCCAAAAGAGAGGTCAAAGACAGTCCGAAAGTCCGTAAAACCGTGAAAAACAGCAAGCCAAGCACGACGTGAGAGGAACAAACTAAAGAACCTTCCGTACGCGGCGGCGGACGAGAAAGAACTGAGGAGAGACCGTTGCTCGGCGGGAGGAGCATGCGCAGTACCGGCGTGGGGGAGGGGTTCCCGCCAAGCGAACAAGCTCTAGAAGTTTCCGAACGCTACCGCGCAGGCGCTAAAGCTCCTAGTGTATGAAGGCACAGAGACCACGAAGAAGAACTACAGTTTCATCAGAACGCTGATGAAGATTCATTGAAATAACGCCACATTATTGGGAGTTGTCGTCTCAGCTCTACTGTCGTACACAGCTGTTTGGATTCTGTTTTGCTCAAAAGTTCCATTCACGTTGAGATTTAAATAGACTTGGATATTATTAATATGGCTCGAATTCAGTTGTGGAATTTCATGTGTGACCTTATTGAATTGATGCCACTGCCTTATGAACTCTTCACTGTGATAAATGTTATAATCATTATGTGTCTGTGTATGTCCTCATCAGTTCTTACATGTCGTCATGCCATATTGCCTATGAGCTTCTGTTGTTGTGTATTTTTCCTGTGTTCTTTACGGTATTACTTTCTGTCCTATTAATACTTTGTTGGTAGTTGTTTGGAGGATTTTTTTCTCCTCAGATTTTCTTTTGGACCCTTATATAAGATAATGTCACAAGATTCTTGCTTTTTCTGCAATAGAGGAACATACTGAACCTCTCCCCCCACCCCACAGCAACATGTTGGCCCCTTGGCAAACCCTGTCCCGGGGTCTACAACTTTGATATAAAATTAATGTAACCCACCAGAGGGGTCACCTGAATGCACACATAGGCAATAACGGTCGTACGATCGAACGAACAAACCAGGTCAGGCCAGTAAAAACCCCAGTCACGTAGCCACAGGAGACCTCCTGTTGAGATAACCCATGGTGGACAAAAGGTCCTTAACCTTTAAGGAATCCACTTGAAGGGAGTAAAAGTGTTCCCGGAAAGTTGGGCACTGGAAGGAATAAAACCTTATCAAATCCATCTCCAGAAACTCACACCGCAGCCTCAAAGTGGAGGAAGATCCTGTTACTGGGATGACGTCTTGTTATCTTCTGATATCGGAGAAATGCCAGATGTGGAGTTGGTTTGCCTTCCTGTCTCTCTTTGTGTTCCCCGGGAAAGGATTTGCCTTCAAAGTAAATTTTTCTTACAAATAGTCCCTGTTTTTGGGCTAGTTTGGAGAGAAAGGCGAGGCAAGGAGGAGTATGATGCCTCCCAGTCATACCAACTGATCGGTCCTCCTCCCTCCCCGGTGTCTCTTTGCTGAGCTGCTGTTCAATCGCTGCTTCCTGGACCAAGGACTTCAGGAAGAGGTGTGGTATCACCCAAGCCGCGAATCCCTCAACAATCCCTCTGTCTTATTTCCACTCTTTATTTCTATTAGCCTTTGGATGCGTGTGTGCGTGTTTGCATTAGTGTGAACTATTACTATTCAATAAAGTCATTCATTGGACATTTTGTGTGATTTCTGACTGAGCCTGACCCTGTAAACATTGGGTAAAAGATCCTTAATTACCCTGCCCTCTTTGCATTGCTAAAGCAGTGCTCAGAGCTAATTTTCCCCACAAGTGATAATTTTGACAGGCGTTGGGAATCCCCCTAAGGGACCCCCAGCAAGCAGGGTAACAAACAGCCCTTGAAAATATGTAGATAATTTTGTGGCCTGATAAAGGCAGATTCATAAATGAATAGCCACTGAATTATGACAGATAAAATGCATTGACTCATGGGGAGAAACAAAAAAGAATGTAAGCAGGAAGGAAAACATTACATGCATGCAAATATATATACAACTCTAAGGTGAATCTATCATGGGTTTTTCCTGGGGCTGAGAGTGTGTGTGACATGCCTAAGGTCACCCAAGGGTTTCCATGGCCAAGCATGGAATTGAACCCTATTCTCCAGGGTCATAGTCAAACACTCGAACCACTATGCCACATTGGGTCTCATGTGTGTGTGTGCCCACACACATGTGTAAAGACAAAATAACATAGACCCCGATTGACATTTTTAACATAAACATGAACTAAAATTAAAACATAGTTCCAGAACAGTGAACTAAAAACACTAAATGCTAACTCACTGAAACATGAACTTACTATCTAAATACCAACTTGCTAAAACACGAAAAAGCTCAGGTGCCCACCCCACAACCACAACTGTAATGAAAGAGAGAAGAAAAAAAATATTTTACCACTACAGATACAACTGATTAAACTTACAAGAGTTACTAGTAACCATATCCAAAAATTATGGCATTGTTAGATTTCTCATTGCTCAAAAAGTCCACTAACAGTTTCCAATTACAGTCATCCCTCCACATTCGCTAGGGTCAGGGGCACAGGACCCCATGAAAGCGAAAAAAACATGAATAACTCTAGGCCCTCCCAAACAATGTTTAACACACAAAAAAGGTATGATCGCTATATTTAATCCACCGTGGATTCCTTTGAGGCATCCTTCACAAGGCAGAAATTGGGGGGGGGGCTTATGGCTACCTCCACTGCTGTCCTACACCATTTTTAAGAGGGACCTACA
This sequence comes from Ctenosaura bakeri, assembly GCA_948474755.1. NCBI lineage: Eukaryota > Metazoa > Chordata > Lepidosauria > Squamata > Iguanidae > Ctenosaura > Ctenosaura bakeri. The sequence goes on from CAOLHI010005693.1 coordinate 16,701, forward strand.
AGCCTCCTTCGCAGTTTCTCAGTCTCACAAAGCTTGCAATCCCTATTAAAAATAGCCTAGGGAGTCAGCTGAGGTGACAGCAAATAATCCGTGGATAATCAAATCTGCGAAAGTGACACCCGCAAATGTGGAGGGCTGACTATTTCAAGAAATTTTCAATTTGGGTTTTAAAGGATAAGCAAAACATGTTTTTGACATCATCATCACCATCAGCGGCAGCGGCAGCAACAGTTGGGTCCAGACTGTCTGAAAGACCATCTCCCAAGATGAGCCTGACCAGTTTTTATGATCCGAAAGAGAGGGCTTTCTCTCCATATCCATGGCCATTTCTGCACTAGATGGTTATAGTGCTATTATTCCACTTGCAACATCCTATGGAATCCTGGGGTTTGCAGTTTCGGGAGGGGCTGAACATGCTGTAACATGGGAGTGTGTTACTCAGAACCTTCACAATTTGTAAGACACCAATGAGTCCACATGGGAGAAGTCCCTTTTAAATGTTTAGAGTGTGGGATGGTTTTGCTCTAAAGCAGGAGTCTGGGGACCCTGTGGATCTGTGGAGCTCTCACAGGGGGTCTGTGAAGCCTTGCTGCTGGATACCACCACCAGCAGCAGCAACAAGGGCCATTTCCGCACTAGCCTGTTACAGTGCTATGATTCCACTTTCAACATCCTATGGAATCCTGGGGTTTGCAGTTTAGGGAGGGGCCGAGGGGCCCCTCCTGAATGTGCAAACCCCAGGATTCCATAGGATGTTGAAAGTGGAATTGTAGCACTATAACAGGCTAGTGCAGAAATGGCCAAGGATGTGGCAGCAGAGGAGGGGGTCTGTGAGTGCTGAAACTGCCCCCTCATTTGCAAACTATGACTCCAGAGACCAGGGTTTGACTCCCCACTCAGCCAAAAAAATCTGCAGGGTGACCTCAGGCAAGTCACATTCTCTCAGCCACAGAGAAAGGCAATGACAGGCTCGCCTTGGGGTCACCACGAGTCAGTTTTCAAGAGGGGGAGACATGGTGGCTAGGAAGAACCTCCCGCTGTCACTGGCACTTTGTTGCTGGGTGCCTTCAGAGTTATGGCAACCCTACATTCAACCTATCATGGGGGGCATTTAGAATTGGCGAGATTAGGATTGGCAAGATTTGTTCAGAGGAGATTTGTCTTTGGCTTCTTTTGAGGCTGACAGACTGTGTCCTGCCCAAGGTCTCCCAGTGCTTGAGCAGGGATTTGAATCCTAGTCTCCAGAAGTCTTTAAAAAATAAATATTGGAATATTTAAATCTATATTTAAATATTTAAATAATTAGTTAAGTCTTGGGGTCCCCAGCAAAAAAAATCTATGGGGGGGAGGAGACCGTAGTAAAGAAAAGTTTAAGAACCACTGTTCTAAACAGACTCTTATTGTAGACCAAAGCCTTTTGGAGAGAAACTGTTATGTTGCCTTGCAGGAAATGTTTTTCTTGGAAAAATAAAGAGAGTCCACAGAAGAAAGAAGCCTCACTGGTGCTCCATGTGTGATTGGAACCCAGCTACCCAGATCATGCTTTTTTATTTTTAAAGTTAGAGATCTGTAAGACCATTTCTGCACTGCACTGGTATAGTGCTATTATGCCACTGCCAACATCGGGTGGAATTCTGGGATTTGTAGTTTCCTGATGCCAAAGAGCTCTCTGGCGGAGAATTCTAAAGGCCCCTCCCTAAACCGCAAACCCCAGGATTCCATTGGAGGTTGAAAGTGGAATAATAGCACTATAACAGTGTAGTGCAGAAAAAAATGCCCTGTGTTTGAGCACCTAAATGGAAATCATAAGAAAACTGGTGGCAGGAGAAAAAGAAAAATCTCCCCGAACCTATTTTGGAAGAAATTTTCAAGCAATCCCTAGGAAGTCCAGAATGTTTTTCTTGACTGATGCAGGGCTGACTTGACCTGTTCCATTTCACATATGCACATTGTTAGTTTTGAATAATAATGATGCTAAAACAGGTTGAATTGCTCTTCTTTTTCAACCTGTCCTCCTTCTTTTCCTTGCAATTTCTGCCTCTGATACCCAACGTTTTCTGTTAAAGAGGTCATGCCCAGAAAGCTAGGGGCTCCTTTGAGTATTTTCTCTCTCTTTCTAAAGGGTTAAAACAGGCTGAGCTGAGATGCCTAGATAGGCCTCCGAAGGTGTAAGAAGGAGGGATGCAAACAGAGAAAGGAGCTTCCTGCAGTCTTCTTATTCTCCTTGCCTCCCTACCTTTTTTTGGAGAGGTGGTGGGCAGCTGCCTGTTTGGCTTTTTTGGATCCTCTTGGGTTCAGAGAGAGACCCCCCAAAGGTACCCGAGTGGCGTTTGCAAGGCTGTGGGCGAAGGTGGGGTGAATTCAGAGGGCAATGATGGCTGGAGCTGGACAAAGGGAAGGCTCCATCAGCAAAGGATGAATGGGGAAAAACCAAAAGAGAAAGATCAGCCGGGCTGAAACAGGGAGGGATGGAGTGCAAGGGGACCCCCAGGTATTAAACTGGGGAGGGGGAGGGGGTGGTCTTTCCATATGCTTAGCCTAAGAGTTGCAAGGAGCACGCAATCTGCCCAGCCTGTCTCTTTCTGGGGTCTTTTGCAGCCTTTTTTTTTTTTTTCCAAGGAAGAATACAAAGACAGTTTCTTTTCACCAGTCTTTTAAACTGTTTTCGATGCATATGGGTTTTGGTTGTTGTAAGTTTACACCTTGCTATGGCCATTTCCGCACTACACTGTTATGGTGCTATTATTCCACTTCCAACATTCTAGGAATCCTGGGGTTTGCAGTTTAGGGAGAATTCTCAGCCAGAGAGCTTTTTGGCCTCACAAAACTACAAACCCCAGAATTCCACAGGAGGTTGAAAGTGGAATAACAGCATTATAACAGTATAGTGTGGAAATGGCCACAATTTCTTTTCATCGGCCTTTTTTAAACTTGTTTTCGGGGTGAATCGGTTTTGATTGTGGTAATGTTTTGAAATGGTGCTAGAGCTTGCTTTGTTTCACAGATACCCTCTTGGATGCTTTTGGTCCTTGTTAGAATGGAAAGGCAAGGGGGGTGGTGGTGGGAAGGAACAATTGGCAGAAAATTTAAAAAGGAGCAAAAGATGCTGATCTGTTATCCTGCATCTCAAAATGCCTGTCTGGGAAAAGCGGGAAGAAGAGTAAATTCAGTAGCCAGATAAGAGCCTGTCTTTGAATTCTATGTTGTTCCTATGTGCCTTCATTTCTGACTAATGGCAACCCTAAAGTGAACCCGTCATGGAGTTTTATGGGGCTGAGAGTGTGTTATGTGCCCAAGGTCACCTAATGGGTTTCCATGGCCAAGCAGCGAATCAAACCAAGGGCCATTTCTGCACTAGATTGTTATAGCGCTATTATTCCACTTGCAACATCCTATGGAATCCTGGGGTTTGCAGTTTGGGGAGGGGCCAGCCGAGAGGGGCCGAAACTGCAAAGCCCAGGATTCCATAGGATGTTGCAAGTGGAATAATAGCGCTATAACAGTCTAGTGCGGAAATGGCCCAGGTCTCCAGCATCCTAGTCCAATGGTTAAACCACTAGACCACACTAGTTCTCTTGGTCTCTATGTGTAAGGCATAAAAGACTATTGCAAATAAACAGAGAAAAGGATGTTAAAGGATATAATCACAGTTATAAAACTATCAAGAGTTGAGACCCTTCTCTTTGGCATCTGTTTTTGGAAAGCAGCACAGGAGCAGAGGTGCGGATAGAAAGTGACAACCTGGAGCGGTCTCTCTGTCCAAGTGGCAACATTTGGAGGCGTTCCATGCTATTGGGGAAGGAGGAGAAATAGGGTTCCTGCGTCTGTATGGTTGCATTGTTGTTATTGTATACCTTCAAGTCATTTTTGACTTACGACAATCCTGCAGTGAATCTATTGTAGAGTTTTCCTGGCAAGATTTGCTTAGAGGAGGGTTGCCTTTGCCTTCCTTTGAAGCTGAAAGGATGTGCCTTCCCCGGGGTCAGCCAGTCGGTTTTCATGGGCAAGCAGGGATTTGAATCATAGGCCATTTCCGCACAAGACTGTTATAGCGCTATGATTCCACTTTCAACATCCTATGGAATCCTGGGGCTTACAGTTTAGGGAGGGGCCACCCAGCCCCTCCCTAAACTGCAAACCCCAGGATCCCATAGGATGTTGAAAGTGGAATCATAGCTCTATAACAGTCTCATGTGGAAGTGGCCCTGGTCTCCCGGAATCTAACACTCGAACCACTTACACTACACTGCTGGCTTTCGTAATTGCAAAGAAGAGAGAATTTTGGCTGTGTTTTCCCAAAGTCCATGAATGGGGCCAGCTATGCTTATGTATTATTCAGAGGCCTGTCCTGTTAAAGTATTACCTGGAAGGCAAGGGGTGGCGGTGATTTTCTAATTCTAACCCAAAGTGCCAATTGTGAGCTATTAGTTTCTGACCTGAGCCAGTGTGGGGTAGCAGTTTGAGCTGGATATGAACCCCAGAACCAGTGGGGAGTGGGCTGGGGTTTTGAGCCTCCAATAAGTATAGGCCACAAGGGCTGAGCCCTCCCCATGAGTCACTAGGGGCCCTTCCACACTACACTGTTATAGTGCTATTGTTACCCTTTCAACATCTTGTGGAATTCTGGGGTTTGTAGTTTACTGAGGCCATAGAGCTCTGTTGCTGAGAATTCTCCATAAACTGCAAACCCCAGGATTCCATAGGGTGTTGAAAGCAGAATGATAGCCCTATAACAGTATAGTGCGGAAAGGCCCTAGAAATCAGGCCCATCAAGACTCCTGTGTAGTTGAATTCTCGTGACCCATCAGAAGCATCCCAGTTTACAGCTGTCTTTGCATTTGCTTAATTGGGCCTCCTACATTTTCCCCATTCATTTTTTTAAAATACATTTTCACCTTCCAATAGATTAATTTAATCATTTAAACATTTTTAAAATGTTTCATTCATTATTTTGTTATTGTCTTTGTGGTGGTCACATTGTTGACTCTTTAGTTGGAGGCATTAATATTATTACTCACTGTATTCTGTGTTTCTACTGTTTTGCAAAAAAAAATTGTACACAAAATTCATAACAACCTGTCTCCCAGTTCCAGGAGACCAGGGCCACTTCCGCACTACGGTCTCCTGGGGTTTGCAGTTTGGGGAGGGGCCAGCTGGCCCCTCCCCAAACTGCAAACCCCAGGATTCCATAGGATGTTGACAGTGGAATCATCGCACTATAAGAGCATAGTGCCGAAGTGGCCCAGGATTCAAATCTGCAGTCAGGAATGGTAACCCACTGGATGACCTTCGGCAAGTCATGTTCTCTCAGCCTCAGAGAACAGCCATGGTGAACCCCCATGAATAATTCTTGCCCAGAAAACTCTGCAATGGGTTTGCCATGTATGTGTATGTGTTTCACCTGTCAACTTAAGGCAACCTTATGAGTTTCTTAGAGTTTTCTTAGGCAAGGAATACTCAAAGGTGGTTTTGCCAGTTGCTTTCTCTGAGATATAGCCTACAGCTCCTCAGGCTTGCCATACATTGGAAAAAACTTAAAGGCACACAGAAACATCAATACATTTCCAGTGATTGTGATTTCAGGGATGGTACTGTCTGACCTCAGAAGCTAAGCAGGGTAAGTCTTGGTTATTACTTGGGTGTTGGCTGAATGAAGATTGGCCAAAAGAAATACCTGCCGCCACCACTCTTCTCAGAAGGCATACCTAAGTTGTGGGATTCACTTTCACAGAAGCAGATGCTGATGGCCACTAGAACTGAGAGTTTCAAGAAGTTGCCATTTGTGGCACTAAAACCCCGTTAATCAAGCTGGCTCTGTCTGTGTGTGTGTGTGTGTAAGACAGGGAGTGTCGGGTAGCCCTCCATATTTCAGTATGGGACATGTAGTAGTAATTAATTAGCTGCTTGCTTGTAACCAAGGATGGGAACCAAAGACCGTTAGATAAACAAAGCTAGGAATGCAGCACTGATAAGAACTGCCAGCCTGAGCTGGGCTCTTTCAAGATCCCTTGATGTCTATTGCTGTGGGATGAGAATCTTTTGCTTCTAATGTTTGATTTCTGCTAATCGCTTTCAGTTCACCCACTGAAGTCCTGTACAACGCATCACACTCCTAATAAATAGTGTATTAGCACTGTTACATTTGTGTGTGTGATTTCAGTTCCTGACAGAGAGAGAGAGCTCTGGAAGTTGTAATCTAAAGCAGTAATTTGTCCAAGCTCTGATCCTTAGTTTGATACCTGAATGGAAACTCCATGTTTTGGAGCAGTATGTCTTAATATCAGGTGCTGAGCAGTAAAAGTGGTGGAAGTATGCTGGTTGCCTTCATGGCTACCTTTGTGAGTTCTCTGGAGGAATATGGGATTGATGGACCATTTTATAAGATCTAATAGCAAAAAATCTCCCCCCCAGAAAAAGTTTAAAGAGAGTGTAGGAGGAGTGCCCCCTCCCCCAAGGTCCTTCAGAAAACCATTCTAGCAGTTGCTGGAGAATTTAAGACAAAGGCCTTGGAGCAACCATGATATTCATTATTCTGCTCAGTTTATTAGGGCTGCCTGAGTGAACACTTCAGATGGCTCCTGTACCTTTAATGGTTATGCATAAGAGGGCATTTCAGCAAACGCTGCTGTTATATGGTGACAAGCAACGCCTGTAGAAATTCTCTCTGCTACAAATGCATTGAAAAGGTGTAGGAGCTTTCTCCAGTTTTCAATCTGGCAACCCTATGTCCATCTTTCTGTTTAAAAAAAAAGTGCTCAAATGTTTTACAGATGGTACATGACCCCAGAAAGATTACAAAAAATAATGAAAAACAGGAACTCAAATTGTTGGAAATGTGATGAAAAGACGGGGTCTTTTTTTCATATGTGGTGGACATGTAAGATAGCAAAAAAAAATTGGAAGGGGGTACATGATGAAATTCAAAGAATTTGTAAGTTGAATTTTGAAATGAAACCAGAGCTTTATCTATTAAATATGTTAGGGCAACTGAGGGAAATAAGAAGTCATCAGAAGATATTATCTTTAATAACTGTGGCAAGGTTGACATATGTGCAACACTGGAAAGAAAAGAAACATATTGATATAGAAGAATGGAAGTTAAAAGTTCTGGATATGATAGAGATGGAAAAATTAGCATTTTCTTGGAAGAATAAATCTATCCAGAACTTTGAGAAAGAATGGAAAAGAGTATTGGATTGGGTAAGGATATAAATATATAAATCAAAGAAGAAATAATATAACTGTTCTTCTCTCTGTAAGATGGAAATTATGTTTGTATGGAATGGAAATAAGCAATTTCAACTGGAAGATTTAAGCATGGAAGTGTGTGTGTGGGGGGGTTATTTTCGAGATTAAACTTTTAATAAAAATTATTACAAAAAAAAAGTGCTCAAGGTATCTAACAATTTAAAGAGATGGATTAAAAACAAAACCTTAAAATGTAACAGGAAAGCAAACAAGGGAAAAACACAGTTGAAAACATAACAGGGAAGGACTTCTTGTTGTGTGCCTTCCAGTTGTTTCTGACTTACGGTGACCCTAAGGCAAACCTATCATGGAGTTTTCTGAGGCTGAGAGTATGTGATGTGCCCAAGGTCACCCAGCGGGTTTTCAATGGCTGAGCAGGGAATCGAACTCTGGTCTCCAAGATCATAGCCCACTGTTCAAACTGTTACCCTGTATTGTGGGGGTCCTGGGAGGGACGCCCAAATAACCAAATAAAACGCAAGATGGGGAAATTAACTCGAGCACTCTCTTAAGCTAGTGAGAGGCAGGATAACTTTAGCTGGGATCTTTTAACCCTATGTATACAGCGTCAGGTCAGAAGAGCAGTCAGGCAAGGTTTTAAAATAGTAAAAATAATAGTAACTTTATTAAAGGACAAACAACATAAAAGACAACACATGCACACAGCTAACTAGAATTCAGAAATAAGAGTTTTCAGGGGAATGGGTGATACAACACCTTTTCTCGTAGTCCTGGAGAAAACGGAGAGTTGCAGGGAAGAAAGCTCAGCGCGGTTTGCTGAGGGGGCGACTCGCTGGACAAACCGACAGCAAGGCAGGATAGCAGTCCGGAGTGTTCCGAGGAAGGCTTAGATTTGGGGACTTTTTATAGGGTGGATTGTGCCTACAGGCCGTGCCATGCTCGGTGAGAACAAAGGAAGTTTGGAGCGGGATGATAGCGTTGGAAAAGGTCAGATTTTACATGATTAGCTTAGCGCTGGATGACAATAGTGTAGCCAGTATGCAAATGGCTCAGCATAAAGAGAGTGCCGGCTCAGGGCCGTGCGCCTTTGTATAAAGCCACGCTTAAGCAAGGTGTGTCTGCAAGAAAATGGTCCCTGAAGCAACGGAGAGGCATTAACCTGCCTGCCTAAGTGGGGATTGGAATGTCCAACCATTACCGGCCGCACCTGTTTACGTGCTTGTCCGGTGGCCCTTGCAAACACGTGGGGCAGGGTGGCAGAGAAAGTTCAAGTGAAGGCCAAATAAGTTTGATATCAAGGCGATATCTAGTGCTATCACCGGGCATGTCAGAACCGTGGTAACAAAACCACTGCGCTATGCTGGCTCTCAAGGAAGGACTTAGCATAAACCAATTTGAACCCCCTTTCAACAGCAGACCAGCTTCTATACCGAAGGCCTACCATAATAAAAAAGCATTATTTCCTTTTAGAGTTTTTGGTTTCCTGACTGTTGGCTAGGGAAAAAACCTAGATGAGAAATCTAAATAGAGCCTCCACATTCAGAAGCATATTTTCTGGGGGCAAAAATGGAACAGAGTTGTTGTCCTTCTGATCTGTTTGGAGAAGATTTGTTGGACCATTTTGCTGAACAGTGTGCTGGAACTGAGAAGCCTTTGGCACAAAGACATCTGAAGACCTAGAAAAAATGTGGGGGAAATTCTGGAAAAAAAAGTTTTTCCTTCTTTCCCCCTCAATCCCTCTCCCCCCACTTTTTTTTAATAGGGAAAAAAAGATTATGGAACATTTTCCTTTTAGAATAATAAATAAATGTTAAAGGCAAAATTCTGACTTGTTTACTACTCCAAAATCATTTCTAAAAACCAAATCAGAGGAAGATTTGCATGTAAGACTATAGTACCAGATCATTATAATTCATGCTCTGATCTCTTTTTCTCATTTTTTTAAATGGGTGTATTATGTGTGTTTTCTATGGAGAACTAGTGGAGACAACCATTTCCGCACTATGCTGTTATAGTGCTATTATTCCACTTTCAACATCCTGTGGAATTCTGGGGTTTGTAGTTTCCTGAGGCCAAAGAGCTGTCTGGCTGAGAATTCTAAAGGCCCCTCCCTAAACTGCAAGCCCCAAGATCCCATAGGAGGTTGAAAGTGGAATATAACAATATAGTGTTATAACAGTATAACAATATAGTGCGGAAATGGCCTTGTTTTTTTCTGTGTTTCATGGATGTTCATGGGTTCTTCTTTTTTATTGGGGATTTTTTGCTTACCAGAGAAATTCTTAACAATTTAAGTGTTTATTACACTTCAGATCTTATAGCTCCACTTAAAAAAATTAGAAAGTTACTTCAATTTGTAATTATGTTCTGAATAAATTATACTTCTAATATAGCAAACTCGATCATTTTATGCCAAACTGAGTTATAAGCAATTACAGTCAGCTCTCCACATTTGTGGGTTTCACTTTTGCTGATTTGATTATTCACGGATTATTTGCTGTCACCTCTGCTGCCTCCCTAGGCGTTTTTAATAGGAACTGCAAGCCTCGTGAGACTGAGAAACTGTGGATGAGGCTTGTAGGTCGTCATTAAAAATGGTGTGGGGCAGCAGCGGAGGTGGCAGTAAATCCCACCAGCCCCCCATTTTTGCCGTGTGAACAAACCCTGATGCCTCAAAGGAATCCACAGTATGTTGAATATCATGATCATACTTTTTTGTGTGTTAAATATGGTTTGGAAGGTCCTAGAGTTATTCACACTTTTTCCGCTTTCATGAAAGTCCTGTGCCCCTAACACTAGTGAATATGGAGGGATGACTGTAATTTTATATTCTTAAAGTAACAAGGTGACCTTTTACTCTGTGCAAATGCTAAGACTGCATTTTACAATTTTCCTTCCAAAAGAAAACCATTTTTTTCTTGCATGGCTTCAGAATTTCAAAAAAATGTAACATCTTTCCTACAGGGTATTGTTTACAGAAAAGATTCCTGAATTGTTTTAATTTGTTGTGGGGTTTGTGCATTCTTTTTTCCTTCAGGGAGACGACTTTCTCCTGCTTTGGAAATGAAGCCAACTTCTGTGTTATCTATCGTCCCTGCTTGCAGTTCATTATATTATCCATCGTTCCCACTTCCCCATTCTAACTGCCTTTTTGAATGACCGAATGACTTACAGACCCAAAGCCAGTGGCCTTATGGTTCCTTCTGTAACGTGTTTGTTTAAATGGTTCAAAGTAAATCAGAGAACCAGCCCCACTGAAGGAAAACTATGTCCAGAGCAGGAGGTGATGTGGCAGCCCTAGACCTCCAGCTTCCTCATTTTTTTGCCCACACATTTTCTGCAGGCATTAAAATGGAAGAGGCAGAGGGACCTGGTCTGACATATAGGGAGTGGGGAACAGACAGAGGTGGTGGCAAGAGCTGCAATTTTGTTCCAGCTGGAGCTGCCGGAGGGTTTCCAAAATGGCCATCGCTACATGTTAAGCAGGAACCTGAAGAAGGTTTGGCCCAACATTGGGAAGGCCAGTGGCAAGAGTTTTTAAGGGCTCTCCAATCCTCTCAGATGGGATGGGAAGATCCACAGCTCTGGTGGGTTGAAAGGAAAGCCAGCAAATTATCTCTGGTCTCCTTGAAAAGAGAGATTGATTCCAGCCAGGGCCCTAAAGAAGCCATGATTTTAGCAGGCGCCAACGGAGAAGCTCCCAAGGGTTATAAGAATCTGGATGCTAGAGGCGGAGTGGATCATGAAACAGTGAAGGAACTTATTCTGGCTGAAGAGGACATTGGGGCTGAGATCCAACGTAAGAGGTTTCGGGATTTCCGCTACCGGGAGATGGAGGGACCCCGTGAGGTTTGCGGATGGCTCCGGGAACTCTGCCATCGGTGGCTGAAGCCAGAGAAGTCCAGCAAGGAGGAGATCCTAGAGATGTTGATCCTGGAGCAGTTCTTGACCATTTTGCCTCAGGAAATGCAGAGTTGGGTCAAGGAAGGCAGACCGGAGACTTCTGCCCAAGCGGTGGCCCTGGCAGAGGAGTTCCTGCTGAGCCAGGAAGACCCAAAGGGATGGGGACAGCAGGTGAGGAGGTCGGATACGGTAGAAACAGTTTCAAATGGCTTTGCGGCGCATGATGACTCTTGTCAGGTCTTTAAACAAAGGTTGGGTGGCCAAGTAAATAATGTTGTTGCTGTTCTTGTGTGCCTTCAAGTCATTTCCAGATGAAAATGCAACTACAGATAAAAACCCATCACATTATGATAAATACACAAAAACAATACAAAGCGCTAAATATAAAACACAAAGTACAAAGGGATTATAATATTCAATCACAATGGAATTAAAAGCAGTTTAAATCAGTAAAAAAAAAAAAATACAGTCCCCTCCCCACTGAAAGTCTGTTCCTCCATAGCCAGTTGTTTGTTGAAAATGGCCTAAATTAAAAAATAAAATAAAATTCAATGGGGTAGCCTTGTTAATGTGCTTTGGAAAAAAGATGTTGTTCCTGAAAGGACCAATAAAGGTTTTTGTTGTTACTTCTGACTGAAAAAAAGAAAACCTCTTTTTCACCAGTGGAAAGTCTACAGGCCAGGATAGCACTTCTTGGAAAGGAATTTCACAGCTTGGGAGCAGTCCCCAAAAAGGCCCCGTCTGATGTCCCCATTGTGTATTGTGTATTCCTGCATAGCAGGGGATAGATTTGTGGTCTCTTGGTCTTTGTGGTCTCTTCCAGCTGCATGATTTTATGATTCCAAAGGGACTGACAAAAAATCTGAATGACATTGCCGGTGACAGGATCACAATAACACAATTAGAAAGCATCACTGCTCAGAACGTACCATATATCCAATGATATCTCACTGCTTCCTTGGATAGCATCAGAATCATTGATGGTCCAGAGCTCCAAATTATATACTTAGTAGACTGTAAAACCAGTAGTACTACTGTAAAGGTAATACTGTACCAGGGATGTGGCCCTAGACAGAGAAAACAAAAAGACTGCTCACCCCTTCTTTAGAATATGCCTGTTACTTTTCAATACCACCTTTCCTGTTTTGTCTGTCTGTCCTCAATTGTTGTTATGATGGTGACATGAAGAGACCCTTTGTTTTGCTCTAGGTACTGTCTGAGGTGTCGTGTGAGGAGGAAAAGGAAGAATTGGCTAGGGACTTCCTGCCCCCTTTTGCCATTGAACCAAGACAGCCACTGCGCAAAGGGATGAAGGAGGAGAAGGTGGACAATGAAGATCATGGCGTGCTTGGTAAGAGCCAAAACTGCCCTAGAAGGGACACAGACAACAAAGGAGAACAGAGCTTGAGAATGTCCCTTTGTTGGAGATCAGTAACAGAATCTAAGATGGGAATGTGCAGATGAAAACCAGAACTGTGAGAGATTGTTGTAATACTTATATGTAAATACATTTTTTTTTCTTCTGTGCAGGCTTCCCTGCTCTTTTCATGGGCGTGTCACACAGCACTAGATTCAGCTTGGGATGGTTATCCATTGTTTCTTATCTTTCCGCCTGATTGTTGGGAATTAGAGTTTCCCAGAGTGTTAGCCCTTTGGGGAAATTCTATGAAAGCTAAAACTGTTAGGAATCAGCCTTCTTTTAGCAGAGCAGCATGAATTAAAAGCATGTCCCAATCTCTGTGTGGCTTCCCTGAACTGAGACTGATTTGGAAAGCAAAACAAGGCAGGCAGTTAAATTTTACAATTACATATGTGTTGGAGAGCCTAGATCCTAACTAACTAACAAAAAAGATTAGGTAAGATAGCAGCTTCATTCTTAACTCACCATCTTCTTGGTGGAGAGGCGAAGCATGGTCAGAGAGAAGGCTGTAGAAGCAAAGATGGCAAAGAGAGAGAACTGTGGTCTTTTATGTAAGGCCAAGGACCCCAGGGTCTGTCCTGGGTCACACGGTCTGGTCATCTGGTTACCATAACCATGCATTTAAATAACATAAAGAACAACACTGAGAACATTTCCTCATGACACTCTTATAGCGCGATGATTCCACTTTCAACCTCCTATGGAATCCTGGGGTTTGCAGTTCCGGGAGGGGCTGGCCGGCCCCTCCCGAAACTGCAAACCCCAGGATTCCATAGGAGGTTGAAAGTGGAATCATTGCGCTATAAGAATGTTGTGCGGAAATGGCCTGAGACTTTAGTGGAGAAGGCAGAAGGCTTTGACATGGAAAGGGAAAATAAGCTACCTAAGCTCCATACCTAAACAAGGGATGGAGGGACAGGGAGAGAGAATGCCAGAATTTTCCAACACTGACCTACTTTACAAGTTTGTTCTAAATATACACAGGGGTGATCAATGTTTACCTTGCTTTAAACTTTGGAGGTGGGATAGCAATTGTCTTTAAAATGACGCTCTCTTACTGGCAACCTTTCTGCCTTGCAGTCAGTGGAATGACACCTGCAATGCATTCTGACTCATCTCTTAACCATGCTGTACCAGCACCAACTCAGGTAAGGGGTGAGAACCAAAGGGAAAGTTGTCAGTTGAATGCGGGTGGGATAGCTGAAAGCCAGTGTGGTGGAGCAGTCAGGAGTGTTGAACTGGGGTTTAGGAATCACAGAATCATAGAAATATAGAGTTGAGAGAGACCACAATGGCCATCGAGTCCAACCCCCTGCCATGTAGGAACAACCACTCAAAGCACCCCCAGCAAATGGCTATCCAGCCTCTGCTTAAAAACCTCCAAAGAAGGAGACTCCACCACCCTCCAAGGCAGCAGATTCCACTGCCGGACAGCTCTGCCGGAAGTTCTTCCTGAGGTTCAAGTGGAATCTCTTTTTCTGCAGCTTGAATCCATTGCTCCCTGTCCTAGTTTCTGGAGCAGTGGAAAACAAGACTGCTCCGTCTTCAACATAACATTCCTTCAAATATTTAAACATGGCTATCATGTCCCCTCTTAACCTTCTTTTTGTCAGGCTAAATGTACCTAGCTTCCTAAGTCTTTCCTCATAGGACATAGCTTCCATATCCTTTACCATTTTTGGTTGCCCTCCTCTGAACACGTTCCAGCTTGGCAATATCAAGCTTGTCAGCAAGGGAGATCCTAGTTGTACTCCTGGCAAATCCATGAAACTCACTGGGTGTCTTTGGAAGAGTCTCTCTGCTTCAGCCTGACCTACCTCACAGGGGCATTAAGAAGGGATATATGAGGAGGTGGGAGCCACACATAACACCCTGAGTTTGTTGGAGAAAAGACATCAATGCAACAGATGATGATGAGAAACAGTAGTAATCATTATTTTTATTAAAACACTGTGAAATTCATTGGGTTGCCATAAGTCAACAGGCAACTTGTAGGTGCACACACACAACAGAGATACACACAAAGGCTTGGAACCCCTGCCCTATGAGGAGCAGCTTAGGGTGCTGGGTATGTTTAGCCTCAAGAAGAGAAGGTTAAGAGGTGACATGATAGCCATGTTTAAGTGTTTGAAGGGTGTCGTATGAAAGATGGGGCAAGCTTGTTTGCTGCTGCTCCAGAGGCTAGGACGTGGAGCAATGGCTTCAATCTACAGGAAAAAAAGATTCCACCCAAACCAGAGGAAAAAGTTCTGATGATAGGAACCATTTGACAACAGAATGCATTGCCCTGGAGCATGATGGAGTCTCCTTCTGTGGAGGTTTTTAAACAGAGGCTGGATGGGAGGGCTTTGATTATGTATTCCTGCGAGGCAAGAGGTTGGACTGGATGACCCTTACGGTCTCTTCCAACTCTATGGCTATGAGAATATGTAAATGATTAAAGGAAGTGTGAATTCTCTCTCAGCCTTCATTTGCTTTTGGTTACATAGCAGAGGTGGGAAACCTGTGATGCTCCAGATGCTGGATGAAAAATTTCACTGTTCAACAACTTCAGGGAGGTCAGAAATTGCCTACCACTTGTGAAAAGCTGCCCACTTGAATTCATTGGAGAGCCTGAGATACCTGTAATTCCTTCCTGCTCACACCATCATGTACTGCTATTCTTGACTCTTAAGATAGGGCTGGGTGCATTCTGAGAATTGAGGCCATTTTCCACAGCCCCAGAAGTGACATCCTAGAAAGTCACTTCTGGGCAGTTTCTGGGCACTTTCTGGGCACTTCTGTTGTGTTATGCACCATCAAGACAGCTTCATTCTCTTCTTGTCAGCTTTCTTCACTGCCCAGCTTTCACAATCATATGTAGAGATCAGAAAGGCTATGACACGGATAATTCTGACTTTGGTATTTAATGATATATCTTTACTCCAGAGGATCTTATCTAGTTCCTTCATGGCTGCCCTTCCATGTCTGTGTCTGATGTTTTAGGGTGGAGGAACTGAAGCAACATCTTAAACAAAAACAGCATGCTCTCAGAGTAATTTTTCAGCCAAAAAGAAATGCATGCGGGAGACCGAGCTTTGTGGGGAATTAGTTGAGGCCATGTGCGCCACCCCCCCCCAGGCCATGTGTGCACAATTACTACTTATGTCCTGAGAAATCCAGAGTTTAGGAAAGATTACTTTTCGGATGTCTCCTAGAATCCCCAAACTAGCATGACTGGGGCATTCTGGGAGATCTAGTCCAAAAAGTTACCTTTCCCAAGCTTCAAAGAAATCCCTTGACTGTGCATTAAGGGACAGTCCACAAGCTTTGCCTGGGATTTTTTTCTGGGTGGCCAAGAAAGATGAGGAATTAACGTTTTCCTTCTTTCAGGGACAGGTGACTTTTGAAGAAGTGGCTGTGCATTTCACAGAGGCGGAGCGGGCGCTCTTAGATCAAGACCAAAGTTCATTGTATAGGGAAGTCATGCTAGAAAATTACAGAAACATGGCTGCTTTGGGTAAGAGTCTATTGGTGTGCATTTTTCTGAAAGATGGAGAGTAAACTGTTTGTTTGTTTGTTAGATTTATACTCCACCTTTCTCCCAGGAAAGGATCCAAGCTGTCTATTATTCTTACATTTGTTATTCTTATGAATTAATTTTTAAACTTACAATGTTCGTAGTCTTCTGTGTGCCAGCCGATCCACTATCACAGGAACAGCCGATTTTCTTAACTGTACTTGGTACACCATCATCCTTGTTTTATCTCACAGGCGGGATCGTTTTTGAAATGTTGTATTTTGGAGTGCAGAAAACAACCCTCCCCCATACCAGATGCATCAACAATCTCGAAGTATGAATAGCAGGATATAAAAGAATGTAGTGATACAATGAAATGCAAATACAGTCAGCCCTTCCACATTCACTGGGGTTAAGGAATCAGGACCACTGCAAAAGTGGAAAAACTGCAAATATCAAAATGTGTGTGTTTGTGTTTGTGTGTATCTATGGGAAGGGGGTGTGAGCCATGTTGGGGAGAGCATGCATTCAGTGTCAGATCGCTTTGCTTCCCTTCATCATATCTTCAGGTAAATGTATTTTATAGCCATCATTATAGTTCCATGTTAGCTTAACAGGCATTTCACCACTGACAAGTGTATGTTCTTTGCCACAGGTCGAATACTGTCCAATAACGTCTACAATGTTCTTGTATGATTTATGCTGCTGGAGAACATATTTTTGTTTGTTTTGTTTTGTTCTTTAGCACTCGACAGTAGCAAAAATTGCTCCCTAAATCCCTGTTTGTCTTTCCATTCTCAGGATTTTCAATTCCCAAGCTGAACTTGATTTCTTGGCTGGAAGGAGGAGGAGAGTCATTCATCCAGGATGATGAAGAAACAGAAAAAGAAAATAGTGCAGGTAGCTACTCCTCTGATGTGCTGGAACTATTAATATCTGAACATTCTGAAATCCCCCCAAATAGATTTTATTTCTGCCATACACGTTAAGGTTGACAGCTGGCAGACACCCATATCCAGAGTTTTAGCCAAAACTTCTTTGGGACCAAGATCCACTATAATACTGATACAACACAAAATTGTGCTGATAAACTTTGTCCTGAGCTCCACATGGGGAGGACGGAGGTGTTCAGTAGCGGCCTAAACAAGCTAATCAGTGGTATTTTCAGCTTGTGAGGGAGCGGAGAGGCACATGACTGGCACATAAATGTTCTCCAAGGAATAAATTGCCTATGCAAGGATGACTCCTTGCATGAGCTCTGGGGGGGGGACATAACTACAGGCCGTAGAAGTGTACTGCTGCTATGAGATCCTGGGTGTGAACTACAGATCCCATAATTCCCAAGCCCTGGTGGCGCGGTGGTTAAACGCCAGTACTGCAAGCCACAAGGTTGTGAGTTCAATCCTGCCCGGCTCCAAGGTTGATTCAGCCTTCCATCCTTTCGCAGGTCGGTAAAATGAGTACCCAGCTTGTTGGGGGCATGTATAGAAAAATGTATCGAAATACATGCTATTTGTAAGTTGTTCGCTGCCTCGATCCATATGGAGAGGCGGGATACAAATAAATAAATAAAAATAAAAACAAATAAAAAACAAATTAAGTCCTTTTTGTTTTGGCTGGCCTGGGAAAGTGGATCACTAAGAGGGAAAAGGGTTTTGAAAACATGCTCCACCATTTATTTGTAGTTTTCTTTTTGGTGATCCCGTCTTAATTGCTTTTAATTTTGTTCTTAGCTTAATTGTATTTTAAACTTTAGTATGATGTCTGTTTTTAGCTGTATCTGTTTTAAACCTTGTAAGCCACCTGGATACTGCGATGGGGAAAAAGACAGAATATTAATCGTGAGAAGGAGATGATAATGATGAAGATGGTGATGCTGTTGATGATTCTTGCTTTGAACTATAGATCCCAGAATTCTGAACATGCTAGCTGAAGGACTCTGGGAGCTGTTGTCCAGAAAAGTAACTTTTCCAAGCTCTATTAAAAAAATAATCAGATGGAAGGCAGCTGGAAAGTACTGGGAATAAAATTTATTTATTTTTTTATTTATTTTTATTACATTTTCCAAATAATTCATAATTATTACTTGATTACAGAAAACATCCATACAGAAAACAAATACAGAAAATAAATAAAACGGCAGTAGTATACTGAATATCCAAAGGTGCAACAAGCAATAAGCACTAAACAAACTAATAATAAAAAGGGAAATAAAACAATGCGACTCCAGTTTGTCCAAATCAATCTCTAAAAGCTATAACCGAAGAGTTCTCCCATTTTTGATCAAAATATGTAATTAGATCATCCCACTGTTCTCTAAAATTATCTAATGTTTTATCTTTTAGTAGCATTGTTAATTTATCAGATTCTAATATCTCATAGATTTCCATAAGCCATGAATCAATACTAGGGATCTCTGCCTTTTTCCATGCTTTAGTATAAAGAACTCTCACCTTGGTTATTAGATTAAGTACGACTTTTTTATAACATTTCTCAATATAACACTCTACAGAATTGAACATATTCAACAAGATACAATTCTGGTTTCATTGGGAAGTTCCTCTTTATAATCTTTGTGATTTCAAAGTGGATGTTCTTCCAATATTTCTTTGCTTTCTTACAGTTCTACCAGCAATGATAAAAAGAGCTGATTTGCATTTGCAGCATTTTTCATTTCCTCTTTTATAGATTTTGGCGATTTTAACTGGAGTTAGGTGCCATCTATATAGAATTTTGTAATAATTTTCTTTAAATGATTGACGGGCTGCAAAGTTTAAATCTTTCCAAGATTGTAGCCAATGATCTAATTGAAGGGTATAACCAATATCTGGCACCCCATTTTATCATGCTTTTTTTAAGTATCTGCTCCTGTAATTCCCATTTTAAGAGAAGTTTATAGAATTTGGCCGTTATAGGTTTGTTACCAGCTTGTAGTGTACCATCTAACTCTGAAAAGGAGTTTTAAAAAAGGAATTTAAAAAGAACTTTAATTTTAAATTAATTTTAATTTTAATTAAATTAAATTAAATTTTTAAAGGAGTTTAATTTAATTTAAAATAAGTTTATAAGAACTTTAATTGTTCTTCCTTATTTTCCAGTTTGAATCTGGTATGCAGCTGTATGTATAAGAACCAAGGACAGTTCATCCCTTCAGCTAATAATTCTGAAATAAAATGTATTTATCAAATAATGTTCATATGAACAAAATGTAAAGGTGGGGGTGTTTCTTTGTTCCTGGCAATCTTTTTCTTTCTTTCCTTCTTTCTGTCTCTCGTCTCTTTCTGTGGTCCAGAGGTTTCCCCCCTTTTTCTGTCAAGGACTTGTTTCTCTGTTTTCTCTCTTTCTCTGTAACCTGACAGACATCACAGCTGTGAGTGAGGTTAAAGAAGAAAACCTACCACAGCAGAAAGGCCTTGGACTAGAAGAAACCCGTGAGATAATTCCATGGAGATCCCAGGAGAGGATTGGCGTGACAGTTCAGGACTGTGAGAGTGAGTGGAATCTCCTTTCCTGCAGCTTGAATCCATTGCTCCTTGTCCTAGTCTCTGGAGCGGTAGAGAACAAGTCTGCTCAACGTGATATCCCTTCAAATATTTAAACATGGCTATCATGTCTCCTCTTAACCTTCTCTTCTGCAGACTAAACATACCCAGCTCCCTGAGCTGTTCCTCACAGGGCTTGGCTTCCATACCCTTCACCATTTTGGTTGCCCTCCTGTGGACACGTTCCAGGGTTTGATTCCCCGCCGGACCATGGAAACCCACTGAGTGATTTTGGGTGCATCACACACTCTCAGCCCCCAGAAATCCCCATGATAAGTTCACCTTAGAGTCACTATAAGTAGGAAACAACTTGAATGCACACAACAACAACAACAACAACAGCTACATCTGGCAGCTAGAATCTCTGTTCTTCCACACACCATGTGAAAACAGAAGAACCATGCTCTGCTGTCCTCCCAGAAGACAATAGACATGGTTCCTGTATACTTTGTTGTCGTCAAAAATGCCAGAAAAATACTAATGTCATAACAGAGTTTTTTGGACTTGTGATGAAGGGTCTTGGCCATGGAGTGTCATGCTCTGGATAACTTGTG
Organism: Ctenosaura bakeri; assembly: GCA_948474755.1. Classification (NCBI taxonomy): domain Eukaryota; kingdom Metazoa; phylum Chordata; class Lepidosauria; order Squamata; family Iguanidae; genus Ctenosaura; species Ctenosaura bakeri. The sequence goes on from CAOLHI010005693.1 coordinate 36,828, forward strand.
ATACACAAACTTCACTCAGAGAAAGTCAGAAGTGTTTATTTGTAGCAAAGCAAGCAACACAACACACTTTGTCTGAAGTTGTTGAGACAGAAGCATACTTGGTGGTTGCAGGTTTTATACTTGTCCATTTAAATTTTGGCGTGCAAAGCTGTGGTTGGAGAGGATCATAAATTTAACATCACCCCACCATTCCAGATGTTTCCCAGACTCTCAGTCGTTTACCCATCTTTAATTCTTGAGGCTGAAACATGTCTCCTGCCTCCTTATCTCTGAACACTTCCAGTTCTCACAACACCTTTTGATACTTTGGTTTTCCCCATTCTGATCTTCTCTCCCTCTACTGGGTACATTGTAGCAGTGGATGATAAAGCAGTTAACCATTTGATAGATTGGAGTACACAAACAAGCTTCAAACAGATACATAGTTGCAATCAACAATTGGCATCCAGTACTTTGTAGTGCTCTAGCCATTCTAGCAATGCCGAAGTTGGCTACTTGATCTATTCTAATACACATCCAGCAGATACCTTTTGACAGCCACAAATCCTAACGTGGGCATTTTTCGCATGGCGTTTTTAAAGCTTATTAGGCACGCTCCCTCCCCCCTTCACGAGCCGCCGTACTGCATGATGTTCTGGCCAACCAGGTGCTATCACAGCCACAGATAATGCTGATAGTGCGTTTTCTTATTTTCGCCTGAAAGGCAAAAATAACCTCCCTTTCATGCATCGGTTGCACGAGCAGAGGGCCTACAAGCCTACAATAACCTCCCTTTCATGCATCGGTTGCACGAGCAGAGGGCCTACATCGGGTGTGCTTCCGGGAAGGACCCGGGAATGGGCAAGGTGTGGGCAGTCCTTGCTGCCTGTCCCTCACGCTGCAGCTCCCAGGGGACGCTCCACCCAGCAGCAGGCCGGCCGCTGCCCCCATCACAGCAGGGAACACTGCATGACACATCGCCACGAGAGGCCACCCCGAGGCTGTGTCGCCACTCACACTCGAGATGATAGCAGCCCCCAGGGTCTGGCCGACTGTGTTTTTTTTTTAAACCCGGCGCTATTGTTAGCACGTTACCAACGTAGTATGAAACAGCCTGTTGGCAGGATCTATTGTGCTAATGTTAGCACGATAGTTGACCAAACAAGAAAAAGAAAAACCACCGACCAATCGGGGTGGTGGGGCAGGGACAGGGCGGGACCTGGGCGTGGCCCAGGATGCCGACATGCGGACAAGGCACCGGGCGGGGACTGGTGCTCTCTCGCAAATGCCCTACCGTGTGCAGACTGCAAGGGGCTCTCTACTGGGCCTCTTGCGATATTGGCAATATCGCGAGGGCTCTAGTTCGTCGCGCTAAGGTGCGAACAGGGCCATGGAGATCGTTGTGATGAAGACAAGTGGATGTTTCTCACTGTGCCACTGGCAGAAGGGCCCTGGAATTCTGAGTTAAAAGAATCTTTGGTAGAGAAGACAGGCACTTCCAGACTGGTCAAAAGAAATCTGCGTTCTCACAGTGCAGTCCTCAGGTTTTGCTGATGGTTCCATCTACATTTCTCTCATTGCATCCTATTTGGGGTTGTCTGTCTCAGTTTCTAGGATCTACACTAAGGCTTTTCTACCGGGTTTTTAAACACCAGAGTGTAATTTCCTGAGGAGGTCCCACATTTTGAAGGCACGTGTTCTCCTCTCTGATTTTTCTTTTAAAGAGTGATACCGTTATAGTGTAAAAGTGCCATTTCATTGATGCATTAATATTTTAAAAAAATTGTAAAGAAGGAAAAGAGGAGAAAAGAAGCATATTTTTTGTTCCTATATGTTCCTGTATTTAAAGGAAACCACTTGAGTGTGAGCATAGAATGTTGCAGCTGATGCCAAAAACTGCCAGATAATAATAATGATCTGAAACAACCAAAACATTGTTTGGAGATTAAAAACATAGTCCAAGAACTGCAGCAACAAATACTGCAGCTCCCTGACGCACTTATCCCATCTAGAGAAGCTATAAGATAGCTTTCTTTGACTGAGACCACGGAAAGGTATAGTAAACAATGTAGAGCAATTATTGTTGCTCAGGCAACAAATGCAAAGGAAGCAAAGGAAATTGCCCTGTCACCAGGCAATTGCCAGGCTCTCTGACCCTCTCTTGTTGCTATGTGCCTCCAACTCATTTCTGATTTACAGAATTCCCTAAGGCAAATCTATCACCAGGTTTTCTTGGCAAGATTTCTTCAGAAGGGTTTGCCTTTGCCTCCTTCTGAGGCTGAGAGTGTGTGATTTATTCAAAGTCACCCAGAGGGTTTCCATGCCTGAGCAGGGATTCGAATGCTGGTCTCAAGTTGTCATCCAGTGCTCAAATCACTATACTACTTCGGCTCTCCTTTGACCACCTAGCCTCAGCATTTTGTTTTGTTTTTTGAAAACCAATTGTTGGCAGTCAAATAAGAGGTAATGAAAGTACTCTTTCGTCCATAAGGCCTTCTTGGAGACTTTTGGAGGCTTTCAGCTGGCCAAGGTGAGGAAACGGGGACTGCACAAGACAGAGCTTTAGCCTCATCCACCTACACTCTTCTTAGGCACTTTCCGCACTACACTGTTATAGTGCTATTATTCCACTTTCAACACCCTGTGGAATTCTGGTGTTTGTAGTTTCCTGAGACCAAATTATTCTCTGGCTGATTATCCTAAAGGCCCCTCCCTGAACTCCAAAGCCCAGGATTCCAAAGAAGGTTGAAAGTGGAATAATAACACTATAACAGTATGGTGCGGAAAGGCCCCTAGACTGCCTTGTGATGAACGTTTGTCCTCTTAGTTCCAGTCTGCACTTGGCTGGGGAATAATATGGTTGAATGGGTGGGGGGTAGTGGTCTGTATGACTTCATAGTGCAGGCAGAAGATAACTTCCTCTGCTTCTCCTGGAACAGTCTCCCCCTGCCCCCCCCCTGCCCCGAAAACTAATTGCAAATAGAAAGCTAGGGCTGCTAGATTTCAGTTTGCAGGGATGTTGTGTTTGTTTTGGCACCAGCAAATATTCGAAAATGGTTTAAGTTGGAAAGCCGTAACAAAATATTGCAGTGCACAGAGCTTCCTGTTCAGAATTCCTTCTACTTGACAGTGTGAGTTGTTCAACCATAGAACCAATTACTAGAGAGGTGGAGAAGTCTCCTTCTCTGGGTGTCTTCAAAAAGAAGCAAGATAGCTACCTGCTGGGGATACTCTAGTTAGAGTTTTTGCATTGAACAGGTGAGGTTGGACTCAAGGGCCTATGGGGCCTCTTTCAAATCTATGGCCATTTCCGCATTAGCCTGTTATAGCGCTATGATTCCACTTGCAACATCCTATGGAATCCTGGGGTTTGCAGTTTCGGGAGGGGCCAGCCAGCCCCTCCCGAAACTGCAAACCCCAGGATTCCATAGGATGTTGAAAGTGGAATCATAGCGCTATAACAGTCTCGTGCGGAAATAGCCCAAGATTCTGTTGCCTTCCTTTCCCTCTCAACCTTTCTCTTCTTTTTTCCCAGTCCAGATGCACAGGTGGTTGGAGACACACACTGCCTTAGGTGTCTTCTTCTTTTCTTAATACTTTAAAGTCCTCCAAGTCTTCTGTCACCTCCCCTGTGTCGGTGGTCTCATTTTGGTTATATAAACAGCATTCCTCATAGCTTGAACACTGGAAACAGAGGGGAATGATATTCTAATGTGAAATAATGGATTCTACGCTACTACTTCAAAACACTGACTATTTCTGCAGAACGGGACTGTCCTGCATTGGAGACACGATAGCAGCAGTCCATGAGTCGTGCTTGTGCATGACGTTGTCACGGTCCTGCTGCCATCCCGTCCCCACCCAGTATAATTGCAAGATATTTGCTTAAAAATCTGTTAAGCACCAGTGATCAGAATACGGTCTCATCTTTCCCAGCCATGCAGAAGGGCAAGAAGCATAATCATGCACTTCCTTCCCCAGTGCAGCATGGCAAAGAGCCCAGCTGCACTGAGGAAGGCAGGTGCATGTTGCTTGCACTCCCTTCTGCAGAAAGGCGGCTGGGTGTGGAGGGGAGTGTTCCCGTGGTGCTCCCTTCCCAGCAAACGCACTGTAGGGATCATGACAGGAGGACAACGGGAACAGATGAGGTGCAAAAATGGCCACTGTCATCTAATATTTCCTCAGTCATCCATTTTTTTGGCCTGTTTTCCTTCCTGTCTCCTGTATGGAGTCATTCCTGTAATTTCTTCTCCCCTGTTTCTTTCCCCCATCAGGTGACAGCTCAGCCAGTGAGAATGAGACAGGCATGACTCAGCAAGAAGTTTCCTCCGAGCCATCAGGATCCAATGGAATATTACTGGAAGATACTCAAGAGAATATTCCCATGAAATATGAACCCTTTGTACAGGGCTATGAGTCTGACAGGCAGCCATGGCAGCAGACTGTGAAGATGTGGGGCATCTCCATTCAGAAAGTAGAGGACGTTGTGGCGGATAACATTGGCATAATTCGAACAGGAGAGGAGCGTCACATGTGCCGCAAATGTGGACAGACTTTTGAGCACCAGTCAGGACTTATTGTGCACCAGATGATTCATACGGCAGAGAGGCCTTATGAGTGCCTTGAATGCGGGAAAAGCTTCTGTCAGAGGGAAAACCTGCTTGCACACCAGAGAATCCACTTGGGGGAGAGGCCTTATGAATGTCTTCAGTGTGGGAAGCACTTCAGCACCCGGTCCCATCTGATTACTCACCAGAGAATCCACACAGGGGAGAAGCCATACGAATGCCTTCATTGTGCCAAAAGCTTCAGCAACAAGTCCTCTCTTGTCACACACCAGAGAATCCACACAGGAGAGAAGCCTTATGAGTGCCTGCAGTGCGGGAAGAGCTTTTGTCAGAGCGGACAGTTGATCCGACACCAGAGGATCCACACCGGAGAAAAGCCGTACGCGTGCCCACAGTGTGGGAAATGTTTCTGCCAGAGAGGACAGTTAATTCGACACCAGCGGATGCACACGGGGGAGAAGCCTTATGAATGCCTTCAGTGTGGGAAAAATTTCAGCCGGAAGTCATATCTTGACATTCACTTGAGAATGCACACTGGAGAGAAGCCCTACGAGTGTCCCGAGTGCAGGAAAAGCTTCTGCCAGAGTGCCCAGTTGATTCGGCACCAGCGGATCCATACGGGGGAGAAGCGTTTTGGGTGTTCGGAGTGTGGGAAAAGCTTCTACCAGAAAGAAACACTGGTAAGACATCAGGGAACCCACGTGGAATCGAAACCATATGAATGCTCAGAGTGCAGAAAAACCTTCCCGCGGAAAGATAAGCTCATACGCCATCAGAAAACCCACAGGAGGCTTGAAACGTTATGAATATGTCCTTTAAAAAAATGCAGTGATACTAAGGCTTTTAGTAAACACACGTCTTGTTCGTTTGAGGCACATGAGAAGATTATAGCTGTCATTCAGGCCTTTCCAAATATTATGGTAATGACATACAAGAGGAAGAAAGAAAGTTGCCTCCTTGACAGTTGCCTCCTTGATCACAACTGGGTACTTCTAGAAGGTTGCAAGTGTGCCATCGAAGATGATTCCTTTTGTCTTTCAGATCTTCTGATTGGCTGACAGAGTATTTTGCTCCAAGAGTCAGAACAGGAAATCTTGTAATGTATGTTGTCTCAACTGGCATTGGACAAGGGCAGCTGTTCATCATTGCTGCAAATCAGTAATTTCAGATTCTGGACTGAAAAGTCATGACGGATCTCTTCTCAAGCAAGTCCTGCTACATTGGGAGACCATCTTGTTTATCCTCCAAGGACGGGGACTGGATTTGTGGCCCTGATGTCCAGTTCTTAGAGGAACCACTGCTTTTCAAGCTAAAACTAAAAGCAGGTGAAAATAAGTGTAAAATGTCCCACAGACTGATCTAAGTTGGACATGTGGCTGCTTGTGTAATATGAATTCACCCTTAATGCACATTTTGCACCCTCATTTTACATGCAAAAATGGCTTTCTGTAAACATTCTTTGTCCTGAAGTTGTAACCCTGCAGCTGTGTGTCAAAAACGTGTCTGTCCAGACTGTGAAGTTTCAAGTCGAAATTATTTGTAAGGAAAGGATTCACTAATCTATTGAAATCTGGAAGCTTTAGGGCTACTTTGGTTAACTTGCCAATACTGTCCCTGCCCCATTCCCGTTAATTGTTCAGTGTGTCCATGTCTGGTTCTATTAGCCAATGACATTTTGGCATGTCAGCCATTTTCCAAGTGATATAATGTCACAAAGCACAGCAGTTTGGCCTGTGATGACCACCAGGTAGTGTAATGCCATCGTTTTTCAAAAGCTCTGGAAAGTCTATGAGAGCAAACAAAGGCAGCTTTGTGGACAAGACAGTTGACAGTTGACAGACAACTTAAAATCCACCTGAAAAACACAAACAGGAGCAACTTTCTTACACAGACAAACCCACTGGAGAGAATCAATTCTTGCTTTTGACTTCTGGCTCTAGTATCAGCTGGGGAGAGAGAGTCCCAATATTATTGGATTACAAATCACAGTAGATCTTACTAGCATAGTCAAAGCTGACAGATGATGGAAAATGGCATCCAGCAACATCTGGCAAGCTACAAGTTGCTCACCCTGCCTTAGGCCCTGAAATGCAGTGTACTTTGTGAGTTGGCTCGCTGATGTTTGTTTTATTGATGTTATACTGTCAGAGCTTCCTTGTTAGGTCAGGCATGGGCAATTGTGTGGGGCAAGGGGGTAATTCCCCTGGGCTTGCCATGGCCAGCCCTCTGTAGCAGGCCAAAATAGAATAGCACCTAGTATGCTGCTTCTTTGCAGCACCGATGCCAGGATCCCCACTGGATGCCACCACAAAAAGGTAGTGTGCGGAAAGGGCCCAGGTCTTAATCTGAATTTTAAAGGAGCAATCCAAGGTGCTGAATTTTATTTTAAAAAAAAAGAAAAAAAGATTAGGTTCAACACCTTGGAGAGTTTCCCGCAGTGGTTCTCAACCTTCCTAAACCCGCAACCCTTTAATACAGTTCCTCATGTTGTGGTGACCCCCAACCATAAAATTATTTATTTATTATTTACAATGCCTTCCCTCGCCCCGGCAAAGGCCACGTCGCCGGCCAGGAACGGGGGGGGGATCAGGCAGGAAGGGAAGGAGGAGCCGCGCATCTCCCCTGGGAAAAAACTCCGAGAACACCCCCCCGGGCTCTGCTTCTGCTTTGCTCTCATTTCTGCTGGAGGGGGGGCAGTGTGGGAAAAGTTTCCAGAGTGTCAACCCTAGCTGGGGGGGGGGATCCCAGCGCCTTCGTCTTTTGCGCCAGGCGCAGCTCTCCACCCCCCACTGGAAAAGTGCCGCTGGAGAAGGGGAGCGATTTCAGTCCCTTCTGAACAGGGGGCAGGAGGACGCAAGCGCGTGGCTCGTGCTTGCGCACCACCACTCCTGCTGTGGCGACGCTGTGGCAGCACGCACTCCCGCCAAAGGGGGCAGGAGGACGCGAGCGCGTGGCTCACGCTTGCGCACCACCACTGAGGAGGGAATGGAGCCTAAGGCCATCAGAAATACGTATTTTCCGATGGTCTTAGGCGACCCCTGTGAAAGGGTCGTTTGACCCCCCCAAAGGAGTCGCAACCCACAGGTTGAGAACCACTGCCCTAGAGGCTGGAATAAAGCCTGGAGTGAATTCACTATCCCACTGACATGGAAATCGTCTGCCACCACTGGATGTAGACAGGATTTCTTGTTAAAAGTGGAAGTAGTTGCCGTAGCTTTTGCGGAAGGTGGCTTATACTGGCAGTTTTTTTAAAAAGAAATTCTAAGCACCTTTCCCTTTGCCTGGGCAATATAAACGAACAAACAAATGGAGAACAATTTACTAGTCTTGACAATATCAGCTGCCTGAGAGGCAGCCCTCTCTGCTTCATGATAGGGCTGGCCTGAATAGGAGTAAATAAGGTCTCTCCCAGTGAAATTAACTCAGACAAGCTCCTGTTCATCATAGGAATGAACCCAATTAATTCTTCCTCTGGCTTAGATCTGTCTGACTCTTTTAATGGTGTCCATTATCTGTTGGTTGAAGGAACCACCCTTATACCATCTTAAAGTTGCCTCTTCCCTGTCTTACATAGGTGTCTGTTTAATTTAAGGGGAAATTTGGAGCCAGCTCTGTCTTTTCTTGATTTTTGTCCATAGGTTTGTCTCAGTAAATGCTGCTAATGGTTTTTTTTTTTCCTTTCCTTGCTACAAGTGCTTCTTTTGAATGGATGTTCTTCTCTGAGGCTGGTTAAGGCTGGAAGCCTTATTCATGAGAAAAGAAGTTGTTTCCAGTGACTTCTGTTTATCCCATCGCCGTCCTGTTCCACAAACCTGCCAATCTATCTTTGGGGAACCCCTAAGCGAGCAATACTGTATTGAAGAAAAAAATATGTCCTCTGCTTGGCCCCATCTTTATCTGTCTGGTGTTTGTTAGTGGTCCATCAGTACAATGGTGTTTGAGGTTCGCTGCCTAGTCGTCTTCAATAAATGGTCTAAACTCTAAGATGGTGTCTGGTGTTGAATTTGGGATGGGTACTTCCCAGTCCTCACACATGCACACCTCAGAATCAGGAGTAGTGTTTACTGCTTTCATTTTTGTAAAATGAAAGGCCAGATCCTGGCCAATCGTAGACGCTGAGCAGGGTCAAGCTTGGTTAATAATTGGATGGGGGACCACCAAGGAATATCGGGTGCTGTGGGCTATATTTCAGAGGAAGGCAATGGCAAACCGCCTGATGAGTAATCCTTGCCTAAGAGAACTGCATGAAATCATGGGGTTGCCATAAGTCAACAGATGCACACACAAGTTTCTAGTCCTTATTTTTTTTAATTATTTATTTGTATCCTGCCTCTCCACATGGATCAAGGTGGAGAACAACTTACAAATAGCATGTATTTTGAAACATTTCTATACATGCCCCCAACAAGCTGGGTACTCATTTTACCGACCTGCGAAAGGATGGAAGGCTGAGTCAACCTTGGAGCCGGGCAGGATCGAACTCACAACCTTGTGGCTTGCAGTACTGCCATTGAACCACTGCGCCACCAGGGCTCCTATCCTCTTATGCAGGGAGAGGTGTTTGAAAAAGCTGGGGAAAGAGGGTCCCTGTATATCCTCTAATCTATTTACTTTTCATTTACTTTTACTTTTTACTATTTACTTTTCATAACCTATTTACTATTTACAATTTATTTATTATTATTTATTTATTACTTATTTATTTATTTATTTATTATTTGCTATTAATTTACTATTTACTATTTATTTACTATTTACTATTTACCTATTTACTATTACTATATTACTATTTACCTATTTACTATTTACTTTTCATAACCTCCGAAAGGTCAGAATTTTACATGATTGAGTTAAGTCTGAATTGTCAATAGAGTAGCCAGTATGCAAACGCGGAGTGCTTGCCAGTTGAGTATTCGGCTCGTCAAGCTGCCTGCTCGGGGCAGGGAGTCTTTTGTAAACAGCGCGCATGCATAATGTGATACTTGCCTTGAGGTCTCCTGAAGCGACAGTCTGGCTATTTCTGGACTGCCTGTATTTGTTTGGAATGTTTCAGCGATTAGTGGCTGTGCCTGTATGCAAGCTTGTCCGGAAACCTCGCAGCACGTGGAGAGGAATAGGTAAAGAAAGCCAAATTATTGATATCAAATGATATCTAATATCCCACAAGTCTGGGCTAGAAACTGCAGTAACAATAGTGTAGTGTGGAAATGGGGTCGTGGTCTCCAAAGCTGTAGTCAAATGCTCAAACCACTATACCATGTTAGCTCTCAGGGCATTACTGTTTTCTTTCTCTCTTTCTTTCTTTCTTTCCTTCTAATTGCTCAAAATGTCCCCCCCAAAACTCTTTCAAAAATAGTATTTTATAAGTAAATAATTTTTATGACACTAAAAAGCACTTATAATGTTACTAGCTGTCATCTTATTTTAAGCTGTTACATTGTTACATCAAAAAAGGAATATGCGACATGTAAACTTTTGTTATGTGTGCACCTTGCATCCAAGTTCTGGTCAGACGCACAACCCCTGTTGTTGAACAACAAGAGGAAACAACTAAGGCCATTTCCGCACTACACTCTTATAGCCCAATTATTCCACTTTCAACATCCTATGGAATCCTGGGGTTTGCAGTTTCGGGACAGGATGGCCGGCCCCTCCCGAAACTGTAAACCCTAGGATTCCATAGGATGTTGAAAATGGAATAATCACGCTATAAGAGTGTAGTGCGGAAATGGCCTAAGAGTCCTGTGGGACGTCAAAGACTTACCCATTGATCACAGACTGAGTTGTCCTGGCCTATAGTTCCACATATGTATTTATTTCTTATATTTGCATGCTGCCTTTCTCATGGGAGTGGGACCCAAAGCGGCTTCCAACAATAAATTAAAATATTAAAAACATTTAAAACAATTAAAATCATTAAAAGCATATAAAATCATTAAAAAAAACTTCCTCAGACGTAGGAAGCATTACCAAGAATTTCAGGTAGGAAGCCTAAATACTCTGAAAGTTGTAGAGGTCTAGCAATTCCCAATGTTTCTTTCAAAAGAGAGAAGTGGCTTGCGTCATTCAGAATAATAATAAAACCCAATGAGTTGAAGTGGAACAAGGCTCCTCCCCACTAGGCAGCAAAGTGTCTTTCTTTCCTAAATTTAATAATGATAATGATGATGATGATGTTTATTTATAATGCCCTTTACACCAAATGATCCACTATGCAGACTAGTTGAACGCCTAAATGCCTAAAGGCACCAGATCCTGTCTGATCTTTGATGCTAAGCAGGGCCAGCCCTGGTTAGTACTTGGATGGGAGACCACCAACAAATGCCAAGCGTGGTAGGCTATATTTCAGAGGAAGGAACTGGCAAAGACCACCTCTGAGTGTTCCTTGCCTAAGAAAACACTGCTTCATTCATGGGATTTCCATAAGTTAACAGGTGACTTGATGGTGCCTACACACACACACATACATTTAAAGGTGCAAACTTGCTCTTAGAAATGACCATTAAACATCCAAGTAAACCTAAATGATGGAGGTGCTGCAGGCTCTGTTTCAGAGGAAGCAACTGGCAGAACCACCTCTGACTATTCCTTGCCCAAGAAAACCCTATGAAATTCATGGGGTCGCCATAAGTCGACATGCATCCAGTGCGCGCATCCACCATGCGCAACAGCAGTTGCGTTAAGCATACAAGGCAGGATGAAACTACTTCTTCCAGAATCCTCTGGGCCTGGATGGGGAAGAAGCAAAAGACTACAAGTCCCAGAGTGCAATAGGGTGGCTTCCTGCCCTCGACCTCCCCCCCCAAAATGATCAGGTTGCTTTGTTAGAGGAGATGGATTGCTGGGGTCTCCGGATGGCTCTTGAAGGGGGCTGAGATTGAACCCCCTTGGAGAGATTCTCCTTTTTTGTGTGCTTTGAATTTGTCCTCCCCCCTCTCCCCAAAAGCTCTTCACTCTTGAGAAACAAGCTGGAAGTCGCCTCTGATTCCTGCAGCTGGTGAACGTTAGAGGTGAGGGAGAGCATCAGTGGGGAGGGGAGGGTCATTTATTTTTTAAATAAAGGTTAGATTTGGCTTTTCCATCTGTGATCACCGGCCTTGTGTTTGCTTAGCTGTTCGCTCTCCCTGGAGGTGAACATTGGAAGAGATGCTGGCAAGATAAAAAAAAAAAATGCAATTAACAGTAATGATGGCACATCTGAAATCTGGGCAAGGTAAGTGAACAAAGCCCTTTTGTTTATGTAAAACAGGTTAGCAATACAGGGAAAATAAAATTAGGACAAATATTTGGCAACTAGAGTTTACCCTGGAGAGGATTCTTGAGTTTACATGATTTTTTTTTTCAAAATGTGTTTGTCTTTTCACAACAGAGAAAATCAAACTTTTTTGCATTTCCTATTCGCAGCAAACCTAGGAACTCTGGCGGATGAAATCGAACACCGCCTGAACACCTGATGCACCCCATTAGATGGTAGCCCCTTTCTCTTTATGGTGCTCGAGAAGACAGGCAGATCTTAGACTGTCCAAAAGAAGGCGTGCATCCTTTATATTAATCCCTGCTAAAGTAGATCCATTGAATCAGTGGCATCTACCCATGTATTGGCTCCATGGATCTACTTTAGATAAAATTCAAGCCTAAATTTCCCCTCACTCTCTCTCGCGTAATCTGGGCCCAGTCACACTATGCAGTTATAATGCTATGATTCCGCTTTAACTGCTGCAGTTCCTGCCCATAGAATCCCAGGATTCACAGTTCAGGGAAGCGTACTTAGCATTCTCATCCAGAGAGCTCTAGTGCCTCAACAAACCTCCAAGATCAAAGCTTCTTCCGAGAGGATGTTGCCATGGCAGGGAAAGTAGAATAGCAGCGCTGTCATTTGTATAGTGTCGGTGGGCCCCTCATATGGGAGATGTTTTGCCCTATGAAAAACATCCAAAGATCTCCAAAGTCTGCACACATTTGTGTGTGTGCTCTTTGGTTAGCCTAATGACCGCACTACCACAATGTGGATTTGGGGGATTTTTCTTAGGGTCAGCATTGCCACTTTTGCTCTTTTCTTTTTTAAATGTTATTTTTATTATTTCAAAAACGGACCCAAGATAGTTTTCAAAGAAGTAGCCGTATTAGTCTCTGGCAGCAGAGAAAGGAGGAAGGAAAGAAAAAAGGGGGAAAAATGGGGAGAGCAAGAAGTGAGCTTATATCCACGAAAGCTTGTGCGAAAATAAAAATCACTTAATCTGAAAGGCGCTGCTGCATTTTACAGCTGGCCCTCCACGTTTATGGGTTTGACTTTTATGGATTGGATTGTTTGTGAATTTCTCCAATGCCTGCCCCCCCCACCTCAGGTGCTTCCTTTCTGGAGGGACCTTCCCTCACGGCAGCTCCGATCCAGCTGTGCAGCCCTTTAAAAACGTGCCGCTGGTCCTCCTCCACCAGCTGCTGCGTGGATCACAGCCCAATTTCTCAGAACCACAAACCCTTTCTGAAGGCCCCCGCAACATCCAAGGAAGAAGATGGGTGATTAGAAGCTGGAGGGCTCCCATCCCAGTCCAGTGCACTAATTGCTACTCCACACTGGTCTCCCACAGACTGGCTCTTTTTTACCGTCTTTCCAAAAATGTGAAGTGGAGGATGAATCCCTGGCAGCCCCTTTGTTGCCACAGAAGACCAAGAGAACCCATGTTTTCAAAGGAATGCCTCTTAGCCATGCCTCTTGTGCCACGGCGCCATTTTGTTGTATTGAAAGTTTCAGACAATACATTGGTGGGTTGGCCTTTCACAGATTTATTTAATTGTGAGTTTCTCCAACCGCCTCCAACTTCAAGTGCTTCTTTTCCATGGGAACCTTCCCTCTCAGCGGTTCTAATCAGGCCGCACAGCCCTTGAAAAACCCATTCCTCTGCCGCCGCCGCCAGCCACTGCCTGGCCAGCTAAGATGGCGTCCAGCCCGATTTGTCAGCACCACAAACCCTCTCCCGATGCCCCCGCACACACCCAAGGAAGGAGATGGGTGAGAGAGAAGAAGAGTAGGGCGACTTCCCCTTTCTCTCTGCCTTCCCTGACTGGACCTATTTCCGCACTAGAATGTTATAGCACTATGATTCCACTTTCAGCATCCTATGGAATCCTGGGGCTTGCATTTTCGGGAGGGGCTGTCCAGCCCCTCCCAAAACTGCAAACCCCAGGATTCCATAGGATGTTGAAAGTGGAATCATAGCGCTATAACACTCTAGTGCGGAAATGGCCTGGGTTTGGACTCTGGAAACCATTTGCCCCCCACTATGCCTTTGACCCCTTCCCACAGGCACAAACACATACACATATTTTGACATTTACAATTTTTTCCATTTTTGCAGGGGTCCTGTGCCCCTAACCTTAGTAAACGTGGAGGGCTGACTGTATTTTTTCCCTTACTTCTCCCTCTTTTTTATATCCAAGATATCAACAGCAAACTCAGTTCTTAGAGTGTGAGACCTTATGTGGCCAAACTGGATCTGTCTGTGCAGAAGTAGGAGGTACAGCGATGTCTGGGGACGTTTCCACACTATACTTTTATAGTGCTGTTGTTTCACTTTCAACATCCTGTGGAACCCTGGGGTCTGCAGTTTAAAGAGGGGCATTTTTGGCTTTGGCTTGAGTTCCACAGGATGCTGAAAGTGGAATAATAGCTCTATAACTGTGTAGTGCAGAAATGGCCTGAGAATCTGTTCCAGGTTTTAGTCTGAATTTTTCATCCTATTGCATTCTCATCACACACACACACACACACATATATATATACACAAACACACACTACGACCAGTCATGGGTGGTAGCTTCTGTGTCATTGGGAGAGTGAAGTAGCTACTGGTTTCAGTACAAATTTTCAAAAAGTGATCCAAGAAGCTGAACATGTTTTGGGGATGGGATTCAGCATCTTGGATAACTCCGTTAAAGTTCAGGCTAAATCCAAGAGTGGATTCACTGCCCCACTGACCTAGAAGCCTTCTGCCATCACAGGCTGTGGCAGTGTGTTTTTAAAACAAACAAGGGTGCAGAAAATGACTATTTATTATTGATCCTAAACCACCAAGGTTTAGCCATATGAACCTGATTCACTATAAACAGAAAGAGGAAGATAAAGGAGTTTTGTGGTACCTTTGAGACTACCTCAAGGTACCTCAAAGCCCCTCCCTAAAGTGCAAACCCCAGGATTCCATAGGATGTTGGAAGTGGAATAATAGCACTAAAACAGTATAGTGCGGAAATGACCTGAGAGATTTATTTTAGCAAATTTAACCAGTTTTATGCTCTCCAAGGTGCTGAACCTATTCTGGGCAATTGCATTAAGCACCTTGAGAAGTTCTCTGTTAAAGTTCAGATTAAAACCAGGTATCAACGTTTTCCAGGGAACCACAAAGGCTTGTAGAAGTCTGGAGAATCTTCTGGGGAAAAAAATCAAGTGGGATTAGGTGAATATGCCAAACCCCATGGCCTGAATTCTATTGTCTGGTTCCAACGTGACCATCGAATCCATCATTGAATGGAGAGCCAATGCATAAGTAAATCGCATCAATTTAATGGGTCTGCTCTAATTGGGAATAGCTAATAAGGACTGAGTGAGTTTAATGGAAGTGGAACAGAGACTGACGTTTGGAGGAAGGTTTGACAGAAAGAAAATGGGAGAGGGCTCCTATACCTTTAATAGCTGTGTAGAAGAGGGAATTGGAATCATGGAGTCATAGAATCATAGAGTTGGAAGAGACCACAGGGGCCATTGAGGCCAAACCCCTGCCATGCAGGAAGATACCATCAAAGCACTCCCAACAGATGGCCATCCAGCCTCCGTTTAAAAACCACCAAAGAAGGAGACTCCACCACACTCAGAGGCAGTGTATTCCACTGTCAAAGTGCTCTTGCCATCAGGCAGTTCTTCCTGATGTTTAGGTGGAATCTCTTTTCCTGAAGTTTGAAGTCATTGCTCCATATCCTCGTCTGTGGAGCAGCAGAAAACAGGCTGGCTCCATCCTCCATGTGACATCCTTTCAAATATTTAGATACGGCTACCATGTTACCTCTTAACCTTCTCTTCTCCAGGCTAAACATACCCAGCTCCCTAAGCCACTCCACACAGAGTATGGTTTCCAGGCCTTTTGCCATTTTGGTCCCCCTCCTCTGGACACATTCCAGCTTGTCAATACCCTTCCTGAACTGTGATACCCAAAACTGGACACAGTATTGCAGGTGGGGTCTGACCAAAGCGGAATGGATTGGAACTGTTACTTCCCATGACCTTTTGGGTGGGGTGGGGATGAATTTGAAATGTCAAATGCTGTTGGATCCAAAGCAACTGATTTTCTGATATGCTTTGCCTCTTGTACATCCTTAGAGAGCAGAATGACATCACGGGTCCAATCTGAATTGTCGCCTTCTCTTCCTTCTCCTCCTTATGTACAGGTATGGGATTTATTTGCAAGGAAAAATGTCCTTTGGGGCTGTCCGAATGCTGTGCAAAGCTTGGGAAAAGTAACTCTGTGACTCCCCAAGCTTATGGGTCCAAAATGGACACCCAGTCATAGCTTTTGGACACCCAGTGGTGACAAATAGACACAGAAAATTTAATCAGTGAGCTGTGTGATTCCTACTCCTGTGTTCAGTGCCTTCTACAAGTTACTTCAAAATAAAAATAAAAATAATCCCCAAACATATACTATAGTCCCAGGTTTGTTGTGTTTCTTAAATGTTTTTATAAGTTTAGGAAGAGCTCCAGGGATTTTCTCTTCTTCTTACATTCTGGTGTGTTCTGCTGTGGGCAGAATAATAAAAATTGTGCATAAAATGTATTTGCAACTCAGTATTGACTTTCTCCTTTTTTTTTTTAATTACTTTCAACATGGTCTGAATGTCAAGACTGAATGTAGTGGAGAAACTTCCACCAATGAACCTTTTGAATGGAAGAAGGGATACCCAGCCCTAATTTTTTAAAAAATGTCCTGCAACTTCCATAACCCCCAACTGGTACAGCCATGCTATCTTATAGATTCTGGAAGCTGTGGCATTTTTTTAAAAAAGAGAACTTTTCCATACTCTGGTTATTCCAAAGTTTGTGTGTCGTTGCATTGGTTTAACTGAGGCCATTTCCACACTACACTGTTATAGTGCTATTGTTCCACTATCAATATCCTATGAACCTGGGGTTTGCAATTTATGGAGGGGCATTTAAAATTCTCAGCCAGAGAGCTCTTTGGCCTCTCTAAACTACAGACCCCAGAATTCCACAGGATGTTGAAAGCGGAATTATAGCACTATAACAGTGTAATGCAGAAGTGGCTTGAGTTTGGAAAATGAACCCAGTTTGTTCTTTATGTGATGCTCTAAGCATCATGTAACCTGGATTATAGTTATCCCATGTTATCTGCCCATCTAGTCCAGTATTGTCCTCTTGGACCAGCAGTAACTCTCTAAGTTCTCCAGCAGAGGAGCGTGTTTTTCTCCTCTGCTGATTGATCCTTTCAGTGAGAGACACCAAAGACTGAACTAGGTCCTCTAACTCTGGTACTCTGTGGAAGTGGCGAGCTCCATGTCAGTGGACCAGTGACTCTGCTGTGGGTTTTAAGCCAAACTGTAAACTAAGGATAGACAGCTGTGGTGGGACCAGGGCCATCTTAAGCCTTCCACCTCCACCGTCCCACCCACAGTCTGCACTCTGCTGGCTGGCTGACACTGTTCCCAAATGCCTCTATTATTGTAAGCATTCTTCTCAAAATGGCAACCAGAAATGATGCCATGTCACTTCCTGTTGCCATCTTGAGAAGGACCTTAATTAAAATAGAGGTCCTTGGGGAGGGTTTTTGTGTGGGACTGGGGTGTTTTTGCAGGTCGTGGGAGCTTTCATTACAATTTTCAGTGAAAAATCTCCAAGAGCCACACCAATTTTTAAATTGCGACGTTGAGAAGCTTTGATGGATGGATAGGGATTTGGTCAAAGATTCAGCACTTTGGATAGCTTCTTTAAAATTCAGACTAAAACCTGGAACAGATTTACCACCTTGCTGACATGGAAGCCACTAGCCTCCCCTGGAAATTTTCAGAGCTTGGAAGAAGTTACTGAATCTAATTTCAAGACCTGTTAGATCATTCAGAACAACATATATCAATACACATGTAAGTTCCATTGATTTCACAGGTCTATTCTGTTTGCTGCTAAGACTTGGATTGAAGCCTAAGATGCTGACTCCCAGAGCTCTGCCACTCAGACCGCTGTAGTCAAAAGATTAACTTTTCCAAGTCATAAGTCAGACATTAGGAACAGGAATATACAAAAAACAGTTGCAGAACACTTCGATTTTTGCCCTGACATTTCATCTCGGACCTCAGAATGGCAGTTCTTGAACAAAAAACTCCAAAGGGTGGTTTGAAAGACAAAACAGAAGAACTGGAATATATCCACAAAATCCAGTCTGTCAACAGTGTGTTGAACAGAGACAGTGGTTTCCTGGCACACTACACATATTGTAACACTAACACCCAAGCCTCATGAGGCCTCTCTTGCCAGTTTTATGACAATTCTTTTCTAGTTTCCGGACAGCATCATACTACATTCCAATAACTCCTTGCACCATTCATTTGATTATCTACTCGCTTTGGCTTTAGGCAGTGTCTTTTCTCCCAACTTTGTCCCCCAACCGCCATCCTTGAAACTGAACTTGTCACTTCATCACTGTACCCACAGATTTTGCATTTCTGTTACTATTCTTACACAAACGCATTCACGGGCATAAACATCTGTCCATAGGCCCTTCTTTCCATGTATCTGATGAAGCAGACTTAAGTCTATGGAAGCTTATGCTACAAACGTCTTTCTCTCAATTAGTCTCAAAGGTGCTACAATATCCCTTTGCATACTTTTCTTAGTCCTGCCTCTTAATGCTGGTTTTCCAGAGTTTCAAGGGAAAATCAAAAGACTGTTTCTCTTACATCTATTTTCAACACACCAAGGGCCTTGTCACAGTACACTGTTATAGTGCTATTATTCCACTTTCAACATCCTATGGAATCCTGGGGTTTGTAATTTAGGGAAGGGCATTTAGAATTTGTAGCCAGAGAGTTCTTTTGCCTCAAGAAACTACAAACCCTAGAATTCCATTGAATGTTGAAAGTGGAATAATAGTGCTATAACAGTGTAGTGCAGAAAGGCCCCAAGTCCTTCAGAAGCACGGAAGCTGAGGTACTCTCTATGCAACTTGTCAATTGGCAATGGGAATCATGCAGTCCTCCAGCTGCTGTTGGACTACAACTCCCAGAATTCCTCACCTCCAACTGTACTGGCCAGGGCTACTGGGAAGTGCAGTCCAACAATACCTGGTGTGCTGCAAGATTCCCATCCCTGCTGTAGACACTTGTGCCTGGTGGCTCCAAGGTCAGTGGAGCAGTTAATCTGCTCTGTGTTTTAGTCTGAACTTGAAAGGAGTTGTCCAAGCTGTTGAATGTGGTGGGTCCCGCGACAACAAAGCAGCAGCTGCTAAGTTTAAGTCTGAACTTGAACAAAGATATCTGACATGCCCTGTCTCACAATAACTCACAATCCACAATTTCCACTCTGAGATAGACAGCAGTGTTTATTTGTAGTAAGCAAGTAACACAGCACACTTCTTCCAGAGTTGCTGAGACTAAAGCATACATGGCTTTCAAAGGTTTTATACCCTCACATACAAATTCAGGCACACAAAGCTGTGATTGGAGAGGATCATAAATTTAACATCATCCCATTTCCTTAGATATTTTTCAGATTCGCAGATGTTTACCAATCTTTCATCCTTGAGGATGGAATACATTTCCTGCCCCTTATCTCTGAACACTGCAAGTTCTCACAACATCTTTTCATGCTTTTGTCTTCCCTCGCTCTGATCTTCTCTGCCGCTACCAGATACGCTGTAGCAATCTATAAAAGTCAAAGTTTGTTTGTCTGTATCGGGCGAAGACGTCATGTGATTGGCTGTGTCAGGCAAAGACCTCATATGATTGGCTGCCTAAGAAGATTCTATGGAATCCTGGGGTTTGCAGTTTAGGGAGGGGCCTTTAGTATTCTCAGCCAGAGAGCTCTTGGATAGACTGGTTGCTATGGAGACGAGGCCTAGCAGCAAGCAGGAAGGCAGTGAATTTCCTTCAGGAAAGCAACCTCTGTATGTTAATAACTGAATACAGATTAGATTGGGGAATATGGGGAAAAGTTACAGGTACTGGACAAGGCAGTTTGGGAAATTATAGACACGGGATCTCAAATCTTTCTAACAAGTATTACCTATGAGAAAATAAAACCTGGGCAATGCCGGGTAAATATGCTAGTAAGCAATAAAGCAATTAACCATTTGATACATTGGAATATACAAGCAATCCTCAAACAGATACAGTGCTGCCATAAACAATTAGCATTTGATACTTTGTAGCACTCTATCTGACTCTGGCGTTCCCTATACTGACAACCTGACATATTCTAATGCACATCCAGCAGATATGTTATGACAGAAGTCACAGATCCTGACATCGTTCTAATTATCAAACTATTCTAGGGATAGTTTTTGGCACCTTGGAGAGATCCTTTCAAGTTTGAACTGAGGCCATTTCCACATTATACTGTTATAGCGCTATTATTCCACTTTCAACCTCCTATGGAATCCTGGGGTTTGCGGTTGAGGGAGGAGTCTTTAGAATTCTCAGCCAGAGAGCTCTTTGACCTCAGGAAACTACAAACCCCAGAATTCCCACAGGAGCTTGAAAGTGGAATAATAGCACTATAACAGTGTAGTGCAGAAATGGCCTAAATCCTAGAACAGGCTCACTGACCCATTGATATCTGCAACAGCATCTTCCTCTGTTACAGATACACCTTTCTTCCACTGCTTAAAGATACGTGCCTTTCAGTTCAGTACCATGTGCACCGACTGATTGGCAGTTTCTTGGGGTCTCATACAAGGGGCTTTTTCCCATCTGTGCCTGGAGGTAGTCAAGACTTGAACTCAAGACACTGCCTGCAAAGCACACATCTTCCACCAAGCTACTGCGCCGTCCACC
>CAOLHI010005694.1:0-57158 GCA_948474755.1 Ctenosaura bakeri
TGACAAATTTGAAAAGCTATTTGCTTGGGTCATGGAGGTGGAAGCATGGCTCCTCCTCTTCCAGGCAGCTTAGGTCATCATGGGTGTGGGATGATTGCCTCTACGTCTGCTTCCAGCCACTGCCGCTGTCATCAGCCTTGTGTTTTACCAGTCGTTTCTTCCAACACTGCCTACCTGCTCTTGTTCTCTAGCTTCCCCTCATTGGCATCACTGCATCCCTTTATTCACCTGCAGCTTCCTCCCCCTCACTAGGATCCCAGTCTTGCCCTCTCTTTAGCAAGGGTGGACTGGCCAAAAATCTTTAGTATTTTGTAAGATACAATTTTGTGTGTCCTTATTATTTTCTTGGAAATTCACAATTTTTACAATGATGTCAAAACTAATAATCAAATAACGATACTGCCAAGATAGAAAAGATCATATGTGACATATATGGGCCCTGGGAGGGACTTAGTAATTTGTACTGGCTTCTCCCCTGGCACCCCCACCTCCATCCTTGGACACAATCTTGTGTCAGGTGTTTCCCATGTTGCTTTTTGCAGATAGCCTCATAATAACTAAACCTGGTACTTTCTCCCAAGTGCCACAAGATATAGGAAGCAGATTCTTTAGGTGTATGTAAAGCAAAGCTTTGAAAGTTGTTTCCAAAAATCAATTATTTACTGCTGTTGTTCTGGGGTCCCTGAAAAGAAAAAAAGTAACTCCTTGCATTTCTTTTTCTCAAATTTTCTCAAATTTAACAAATTTAACTAGTACAGCTGTAACTGTGATTTAAGCATAAACTTTGATAGCACTAGATATCCCTTTGTGATATCAAATAATTTGACCTTTCCATGGCACCCTGGCACATGCATTTGTAAAAGGATCCTCAGGAAAACACACAAAACAAGGAGCAGCCGTTTTATGACAGGAATTCCAACTCTTCTATCTCAGGCAGCACTTCAAAGCCTTGGTTGTTGTTCTGAGGATCTATTTCCTTCATCTCACAAGGTGCCTGATTTGCACCCATAAATAACAAGACCATAATAAAGTGCCCATCGATTGGCACTTGGGCCACATGATTGATCTACCACGGATGTTGATCCACTTCTAAGCCTTTTGGTGCATTTCAAAGCTAACTTTGTTCTTAAAGTTTATGACATGAATCTCAGGCACAATTTCTGTTATAAAACCCCCTAATTCTGATAGTTGAGAGAGCCGCATTTTGAGTTTTACCTGCTTTGCTGACATTCTGTATAGCGAGCTCCCCAAGGAATCTACTAAGTCTCATTTCCTTCTACAGTCCAGGACTACGTGATCAGGTGTCGTCTAATTCATTCCTAAAATTCATTTCCCTCTCCTACTTATTATTTAGTTAGTGGTGTGTTTCTTTGTCTTATATGTTGCTTTTCAATAAAAACATTAACTGGTTTATTCTGTAAATTGCATGGCTCATTGACCTGCCTCTGTAAACATAGGGCTGAAAGACCCCCGCTATAGTTACCCTACCTCTTGCTAACCAGCAAGTGAGCTCTAGTTAATTTCCCATCTGTGTTAATATTTGGGTATTTGGGTGTCCTTCCCAGGACCCCCTAAATACAGGGTAACACAGCTATTATAGTTACTTTAAAATACTCACACAACATCAGGCTACAAGATACTGACATGCTATAAAATGCACCTAAACAGCTGAAGACAATAAAAACAAACACATAGACACACATAGAGGACTGAGTTTACAACAGAATTTATTCATAGGATTAATAAGGTGAATAATGAATAAATAATGAATAAATGAATAAAAGATTAATAAGTTGAAAGATGAATAAATTAATAATTTATTCATAGCATTAACAGTGTATAGCCAGACCAAGCCTCTCACTGCTTAACAAGTTGCCAAGAAGAATGAACAGAAATATTTTTGATGTTTGAAAAATTATACTTAGAAAGCTGCTTTTAACATACAGCCTTATTCTGCCTGAGAAGAACAAGTTGCTCAAAGACGTAATCAGAAAAGTAACGTTTGTTCAGAATCTGTTTAGAAACATCTGTTTCATCCATACTGAAGAGATGGTCTGCAGCAGCACTTGAAGGTATACCTGTGTTGTACTGCAGAAAACTTTGCATAATACGTGGAAAGGCATGTAGCGAGGACATGTCTCTACTGGGACATTCCAAGTACCTCAAGACTTCCTCATAAGCAGTCTCCACTTCTGACTTCTTACCCCAGGACTTGAAGCTGAAGAAACCATTTTCCAAACCACCTCCTTCCTGGTTATTTTCTGAAAGCCTACCACGGTCCACCTCAGTAACAGTATTCTGTATCTCACTCTTCAACAAGGCTTCCATCATGTCCCTATGAGAGAGAGAATGAGATAACGTGCATTAGGAAAGTGAAATGAGCATTGGCCCGACTTGTGAGATGTTTCTTTTGAGGTGGAGGTGGAAGTATCCTGTAATGGATTGCTCTTCCTCACTGCTCTAGTAGGCAGGAAGTAGATTTTGACGAAGCAAGGTGGGCAACCCCTACTGTCTCTCAGTCTACTCCCTGACTCTGCTCCCAGTAGGTTAATTCTGAGCTATTTCTTTGTTCCTCATATTTCTTTATATTTCTTTCTAGTATTTCTGCTTAGCTGATTTAGATAGCACAGTCTATGTCCAGTGAAAACAGCCCTGGGATGTCTGGGGAAGTCTCTGTTGCCTGTTACTAAACTGGGGGATACAAGGACCCAAATGGTACGGTATAGACAGAGCAAGAGAAAGGCAATTCAGCCAGAGGAGGGAGATCCTTCACTCCAAGTTTGCAAAATTAAATGCCTCAAATACAAGACCTCGGATGGGTCTCGGGAAGCAGTTACCAACTTTCTGGTGTATGGGATAAGTGAAAACATTAACTCCCCTCCTGTTTTGACTGGTCAGGAGATGCACCCTGAACTTTGCACATGGCTGAAGGCAGTAACTGTGAAGGAGGTGGCTGGCATGACTGTGCAGCTGGCGGCCAATCAATGGAATCAATCCCACCATTAGTAGGAACTGCAGATTTGTGGCAAAGAGCATTAGCAAGCTTGGGGTCTAGGTCTCTTCACCCTGCTGGCTGCTCCCACAAAGTCTACTTCCTGCCAACTGAAGAAATGAGCAGCAACCCATGACAGTCTGTTTCCTCCTCCACTGTTTGAAAAGTTAGCTCTTTATTAGGTTCTTGGTGAAAGAGGTGTTCTGCTGAAGCATTGAAAGGTATGCCTGTGTTGTACCATTGAAATCTCTGCATAATACAAGGAAGGGCATGTAGTGACAGCACTTTCCTACTGGGATAGTTTAGGTACCTCAACACTTCTTCAACAGCAGTCTCCATTGCTGACTTCCCATCTCCAGACTTGAAGCTGAAGAAGCCATTTTCCAAACCCTCTGCTTCCTGATTGTTCTCTGAAAACCCATCGCTGTTCACCTTAGTAACACGATTCTGTATCTCACTCTTCAATAAGGACTCCATCATATCCCTGTGAGAGAGAGAATGAGAGAACATGCATTTGGAAAGAACAGGTAGCTTACCTGTAACTGTGGTTCTTCGAGTGGTCATCTGTGCCCTCACACACTAGGAGCTTTTGCGCATGCGCGGTAGCGTTCGGAAGATTCTCGAGTTTAGTAGTTTGGTGGGAACCCCTCCCTCATGCTCGTACTGAGCATGCTCAGCCCGCTGAGCAACGGTCACTCCTCAGTTCTGTAGTCCGCCAATAAGAGACCTGAGAAAGAGGCGAAGGCTGGACGGGTGTGTATGAGGGCACAGATAACCACTCGAAGAACCACAGCAACAGGTAAGCAACCTGTTCTTCCTCTTCATGGTCTCTGTGCCTCACACACTAGGAGACTGTGTAGCTTACCAGTAGGATGGTGGGTCAGGTCCTATAGTACAGAAGCCAGCACCGCACATCCAAAACGGGCATCTCGATGGGACCGGCAGTCCAGTCTGTAGTGGCACACAAAGGTCGATGGATGGGACCAGGTCGCCACATGGCAGAGTTCCTGCAGGTCGACTCCTCGCAAGAGGGCTGCAGATGTTGCCACGGCTCTGGTGGAATGAGCCCGAAGCAATGCTGGCAGAGGCTTCTTGACCGGCTCGTACGCCAGCTGGATAGTCCGGGCCACCCATTTTGAGAAATGTTGGGTGGATACCTTGTGGCCTCTCCAACGCCTACCATAGCACACAAAGAGGTGCGGGGTCTGTCAAAAAGAGGCAGTCGTGTCCATGTAGAAGGCCAGGGCGCGATGAACATCCAAGGAATGAAGGGATCGCTCCAAAGGTGTAGTCGGGTCAGGATGAAAGGTTGCCAAGATGACGTCTTGACTGAGATGGAAGTTAGACACCACCTTCAGCAGGAAAGAAATGTCAGGTTGAAGGACCACCTTGTCCCTGTGGAACATGAGGTAACGCTCATCAGACCGTAGGGCTGTCAGCTCTCCCGCCCACCTGGCTGAGGTGACAGCCACCAAGGCAGTTTTCATGGTGAGCAGCCTGTTGTCTGCAGTTGCCATGGGCTCGAAGGGCGGTCTTATCAACTGCGATAGCACCAAGGAAAGCAACCATGGCGGTAGTGGTGGCGATACCGGTGGATAAAGGTGCTGCAGGCCCTTCATAAACTGCTTCACAGTAGCATCACATAAGAGGGCTGCCGATGGAGATTGTGGAGGTTGGTATGCCATGATAGCGGCGAGGTAGACCTTCAGGGAAGGGAAGGCTAAGCCCTGCTGTCGAAGGTGTAGAAGGAAGTGGAGCATGGTAGGCAGGTTGACAGGTGATACCAGCTCCCATCGTGCTTTGGCAAAGGTCACAAATTGTTGCCATTTGTAGTGATAATTGCGGCGTGTCGACTCCTCCCACTGACGGGATCGTCTAGGGCGATATCCGCCAGGCATGGAGGGCCAGAAGCGGCAGATCTGGGTGAAGTACGAGACCATTGGAGTACGACAGGAGATCCAGCATTGTTGGAAACCTGAGGAGTCGGCCACGAGCGGCCTCGAACAGGGGACCGAACCAGTGCTGCTTCGGCCAGTACGGGGCTACGAGGATGATGTCGGCTCGGTCCACGAAGATTATGGAAATCACTCGGCCCAGGAGGGGAAATGGAGAGAACGCGTAGAGGAATCCCTCATTCCACCCGAACAGGAAGGCATTGCTGATGGAATCACGATCCCGGCCGGCCCTCGAGCAGTACCGGTGGCACTTCGCGTTGAGGCTGGTGGTGAAGAGGTCGATCACTGGCTCACCCCAGCAGTCCTGTATCATCCGGAATGCCTTGCTCAAGAGGGACCACTTGTGGTGGCAAGAGGTGTCCCTGCTGAGCGTGTCCACTGTGGTGTTTTCCTGCCCGGCCAGGTGCACTGCCACCGGATGGATTCGAAGCGAGATGCACCAGTCCCAGAGATCGAGAGCTATGTTGAGCAGGGTGGTTGAATGAGTCCCTCTTTGCCTGTTGACATAACAAACTGCCGTTGTGTTGTCTGTCAAGATCAACAACGTACGGCCCGTCACCAGGTGGCGAAATGCCTTCAGAGCTTTCCAGATGGTGAGTAGCTCGAGGGCGTTAATGTGAAGGACAGCCTCATCGTCGATCCACTGGCCCTGGACTCTGAGATCGCCACAGTGAGCTCCCCATCCGAAAAGGGAAGCGTCTGTTGTCACCGTGATCCATGGAGATGGCTCCCAAAAGGGCATCCCAGACAGGAGATGGCTATAAGACTGCCACCATAGCAGAGAGTGACGCACCTGCGGAGGCAGTCGAAGGAGATGTCTCTGGTCGTCCAGGAGTGGGTCGAAAACTCAGACGAACCAGTGCTGAAGAGGCCGTGCACGGAGCCTGGACAGGTAGGTCACAGCGGTAGTCGAGGCAATGTACCCAAGGAGCTGCTGGATTCTCCTCGCCATTACCGTCGGGGTGTTGAAGACAGTAGCTGCAGCCCGACGAAGCGTCCGTGCACGGTCCACTGGTATGTAGGCCTTTACCAATACCGAGTCCAGGGTTGCTCTGATAAAGTCAAGAACCCTTGCAGGGTCGAGATGGGACTTCTTTGGGTTGACCCGGAGACCAAGACGGGTCAGAAGGGTGAGTGTCCGGTGGATATCTCTGTAGAGTTTTTGTCTGCAGGACGCCACCAACAGCTGGTCATCTAGGTAGGGATAGACGGAGACGCCCTTTGTCCACAGGTATGATACCACCGGGGCCATGCATTTGGTGAAGACCCTGGGTGCAGTGGAGAGTCCGAATGGTAGCACCCTGTATTGGTAACAGGTGCCGTCGACCGCGAACCATAGGTATCGTCTGTGCTGCAGGCGAATGGCGATGTGGAAATAAGCATCCCGAAGATCGATGGAGGTGAACCAGTCCCCTCGTCGAAGGAAAAGTAGGATCGAGGATAGAGTGACCATCTTGAACCTCTTGGGGTGGATGTCATCATTCACCCTTCTGAGGTCCAGGATAGGCCACAGGGTTCCGTCCAACTTTGGTACCGTGAAGTACCGAGAGAAGAAGCCAGCGGTTCTGGCTGAAGACGGAAGTTTCTCAATTGCTCCTTTTTGAAGTAGGGACTGGATCTCTTCCAGCAGAGCCGAGCTGGCCGGGGTGGGATAGTAGACGCCTCACGGTGGAATATCTTGAAATTCTATGGTGTAGCCAAGACAGACGATGGAAAGAACCCAAGAGTCCGTGGTGACGTGGCGCCACTCAGCGAGATGTCTGGCCAGACTCGGTTGATCTTCAAAGATTGCTGGCAGGCTGAAGGTTGGCTGTTGTGGCAACCTGCAAAGGTGGTCAAAACCGGGACTTCTTCCCAGAGGAAGACTTATTTGGGGAAGAAGATGGGCGTCTCCGAAGAGGTCTTCGTGTTGAGGACACGGTGGATGGTCGGGATGGAGCCGAGCGAGGAGACCGTGGTTGGTAGGTGGAGGACGAGGACCTGAGCCACGATGGTTGGGAATCGAAGCCACGGTGAGGCTGAGGTGGTTGGTGTATGCCCATCTTCTTGGCGGTCAGACGCACCTTGACCAGATGATTCATTGCCTCATCGGTTGTGGCATTAAACAGTCCCTGGCCGTCGAAGGGGAGGTCCTCGATCCTCCTCTGGCTGTCCTCTTGCAACCCCGACGATCTGAGCCACGTGTACCGTCATAGGGAAACGGAGCCCACCATAACTCTCGCTGCAACCTCCACAGTATGCCTCAAAGAGATAATCTGCTGATTCGCAAGTGCCACTGCCTCGTTAAAGAATTGCATGGCACTTGCACAGCAGTCTTCCGGAAGGTTGGCCAGAAGTGTACAGAACCTGTCGAGGAGATTTCAAAGATAGGCAGCAAGGCAAGCCTGTGTGTTCGACGCCCTGGCGATCAGGGAGGAGGCAGTGTGGAACCTCCTACCAAAGGTGTCTAGTCTGCGGCCCTCACAATCTGGCGGAGTGGTGTGCATCCTGTTGCCACCTTTGGTCTGTGCGGATTCTACGACTGTGGAGTTTGACACTGGATGGTTGAAGAGGAACTCAGCGTCCTTCTGTGTGCGGTACAAGTGCTCGAGCCGATGTGGAATTGGCTGGGCAGATGCCAGTTTAGCCCAAGGATGTTTCAGGGCCTCCATGAGGGCCGGCAAGAACGGCAGCGGTGCGGTGGAAGGCAGGCGGGTATTGACATATTGAAATACTGGGTCTTGTACCGTTGAAGCCGGGTCTGCGACCTTCAGGCCAAGTGCTGTGCCCATTCGAAGGAGGATGGCGGAGAACTGATTCACGCCTCCGGTGCCGACTCAGGTCCTGGGTCTCCGAAGACCAAGGGTGGCGATTCGTGGGACATTGGTGTAGACTCTTCGGAGTCGGAATCAGTCTCATACGACTGCGAGGAGTGAGACGGCGACTCATCGGCAGACCTCTCCCTTGATGGTCTCTGGGGTGGTAACGCCAGGGTAACCGTTGGTGCCGTAGTTGTTACCGGTACCATAGATGGTAGCATGGTAGTGGTTGCTGGCTGAGGTGTCGAAGGTGTTGTAATCAGCACCACAGCAGGCCATGCACGCTGAATTGCCTGTGTTACCGACGTGGCCAAGGCTGACGCCTGTGTCAAGACAGACTCAGTAACTGGACGGGTTGCAGTCGAAGTTACCCTCGGAGGAGAAGACACCACCCTATAGTTGGATGTAGGCTCCCTGGACCTCTGGTGGCGGGGTGATCTGGAGGGTGATCGACTCGGTGTCCTCTGATACCAGGAGTGGTACCTTTCCCTGGAAGGTGAATGGGACCGCCGGTAGGGTGACCAGCGTCTCGGGTCCCGGTGATACCTGTCTCTGTATGATGGTGAATAAGACAGGTACAAACCCAGGTACTCTCGCCACACATGCTCCCGACCATACCTCCCGATATGTGAAGCGGAGGTGAACGGTGAGTCAGTGGAGGGGCGTAAGTGGGCCCTCTCAGGGTATGTTTCCCGATGGCGCAGTGACCGAGGCCTGACTCTGTGTTCGGGAGAGCGGGACTCGTTCCTACCAGACGCTGCCTGGTGACTGGGTGAAGGTCAATGTTGGGCCATTGCCTCCTCCCAGCGGTCCACTGTCTTACGGTGACTCAGCGAGGGTACTGCAGCCGTCAAAACGAGCAGTTCCGAGGGCAAGACCTCCATGGTCTGCTCCTCGTCTGACACCTCAAGGACCTCTTGTTGGTCCGACTGCTCACCTGGATCCCCAGTGAGTTGAGTCAGTGGAGGTGTGGGAGGCGGGCCACCTTGGAAGGGGAACGCCGCTTCTCCTTCCTCTTCTTCTTCTTCTTGTCTTTGGACACATCCTGAGAAGCAGGTCATTTCCGTTGTGCGGCAGTAAGAGGCCTGGATGGCTTCGCAGCCTGCGAGCCCGCAGGCGCTTCCTGAGTGGTTTTAGCGGCCGCAGGTAATTTTGGGATCCTCGGCAGTGATGATATCGGCGGCCTCGAGGGCGGTACCGAGCCTGGTACCGAAGTCGAAGACGGTGCGGCAGCCGCTGCCGCCGTTGATGGAGTGGTTGTAGGTCATCCCGATGTCACTGGCTCGGACATGACAGAGTGAACCTCAGGCTGTTCCTTCGCTCGTAGGGACTTCTCCCAGCAGTAAGATTTTAAACGGGACGAGTGGTTTTGTAGAGTTCGGGCCGTAAATTCACGACAAATCGAACAAGCCTTTACATTATGGGTTTCACCCAAACAGAAGAGGCACTCGCGGTGTCCGTCGGACAGGGCGACCTTTCGACCACAGGTTGTGCAGTTCTTAAGCAAGGCTGACATAGACAAGAGAGTCCAAGAAGGAGGGAATCTCAAGGGGGAATAAAAGGTGTCCGAAATACCAGAAATCAAGTCCGAATATCCAAAACCGAAGTCAAAAGTCCGAAATCCGTTAGTCAAGCCAAGAAATACGATCGAAGAAAAAAGCCAAGACGCCACTAAACAAAGAACCTTCTGTTCACAACGGTGGATGAGAAAGAACTGAGGAGTGACCGTTGCTCGGCGGGCTGAGCATGCTCAGTACGGGCATGGGGGAGGGGTTCCCACCAAGCTACTAAGCTCAAGAATCTTCTGAACGCTACCGTGCATGCGAGAAAGCTCCTAGTGTGTGAGGCACAGAGACCACGAAGAAGAACCGAAGTTAGTACTTCAGCAGGTTCTTGGTTTCTGGAATGTATTGTACCTGACTTCTAGCGATAGCCAATGGACTACACAATTTGCAGAAAAAGGCCAGATGAGTGTCTTGGTGGATCAGTCCATCAATCCCTCTGAGGGTCAACAGGGCATTTGGATGGGCCATTGTAGGAAAGAAGAATGATGGGTTGCATCCACACCCACCCTGGTCTGATCCATTTGAACTCCTCTTCTTTTCTTACCTGTTTATCTGGGCTGATCTGAACCAGTCCAGTTTGAAGTAAGGATGCAAGCAGGCTGCTAGAATTAGTTTTTTGTCCTTCCAAAAAGGTGCAAATCGTTCCCTTAGGGCTTTGCGTACACCCCTCAACAGTGGAAGACAGTATATGTACTTGATATATTTGTTTTCCAGCCTTTCTAATTCATGGTCGAGGCTGGATAGAGTTGGCAACAGGTATCCCATGAACATGCCGTTCTTCCCTTCGAGGATGTCAAGGGACTGGGCTAGTGGTTCCATGATGTCTGTGTACTCCCGCAACACCTGACTTTCAACGGGTGTGATCCTCCCCGAGGAGCACCGATTCATTATGGCATCCACTCTTAATGGGATAGAAGACAGGAGTTCATTTAGTTGCTTAAGTGCATCAAAGGTAGAGTTCCACCTGGTCTTGTTTGGTACCTTCAGATACACACTGCACTGCTCATGGATGTACTCTGCAATTTGTGTAGATTGCTTCTGTTTGGACCACAGTTTGCTGAACTTTTCCATCAAGGAAGAAAAATGTTTCCTGAAAGGATCAAGACAGCTGTTTTTAGTGGTGTCTGAAATCATAGCTTCTATGTCTTGAGTTGCCACCAGGGTGAGGGTGTGGCTGACACATCTGTGGTGTGGTGGCAAACTAAAGTCTTCTAAGTTTGCTGCTTCTTTCTCTAAGTTGTTTACTGCATCTAGGATCTCAGAAATAGATAAAAACTCTACTTCAGCCTTCTCTTGGATATCATCCTCATCTTCATCCTCATCCTTATCCAGAGTGGAATTAATAGCATCCACTGGCTCCCGGGCCTTTAAAAGGCAGAATGCTTTCACAAAGTTGGAGCTGTTATCTGTGGTAGTGCATACAATTTTATTCTGAATCCCATACTGCACGTACACCTCATGCAATGCTTTTGCAAGAACACTGTATGTGAGGTGCCCTTTCAGACGCTTGCAAGTCAAGACCCCAGATTCATGCTTCAGAGTAACTGGGTTGATCCAGTAGGCTGTTACTCCCAAGAACTTCTTCTTTCCATCTGTCCAGCAATCTGCAACTGTTGCCACGTAGGCCACAGCACCCATCTGGTTTGTAAGAGTTTCCTGCATGTCAGCTGCTCTTTTCTCAATCCTCTCTCTCAGAGTTTTGGCAGACATGACAGTGAGGCCTTTTGGAAGACCAAGAAGAACTAGGTGAACAAATAATGGTTTGTCCACAGTCTGAAGTGGCAGCGCTTCCCCAACAATGAAATCCATGATTTTCCTGTCAAGGATGTTCTGGGTGACAGCCTCCTTGCCAAATCCCCACCTCTCAAGAGTTTTCTGCTTTGGTTGCTGCTGTTTTGGCAGTTTGATAGGAGGCAGGTCATGCAACATTTCAGAACAGTCAGATCCCCTTGCCTTCACTGCACTTGGACATGCTCTTAACTGCTCAGGATGTGCCTTATTGAAACGTGAAAAGAAGAACAAAAGGCATTAATCTATGAGCTAGATATAGAAAAGAAAAATCAGAATTCAGAACAGAAAACTTAGAATAATGAAACCAGCCCATCTCAACTGCAACTTACAATGATACTAAATAACTACCAGACACTATTATTCTTCATTCTTTCCAACATCATGCTTTCTGTGCACAACCTTGGAGTACTTTCTCTGGCTTGGCTTGAGGAACGGCTTAATCAGTGCTCATCTTGAGATGTAATTTCACATTGGAAGGGGACCTAATGGTTGAGCTGTTTTTGACCACTTTGTGGTTATTGTTAACTGCTATCAAGTCAATTTCAACTTATGGCAACTCTATAAATGAGAGACCTCAAAGGCACCCTATCATCAACATTCCTGCTCAGGGCTTACAGATTCAGGGATTTGTCTTCCTTGACTGAGTCCATCCATTTGTGATGCGGTGTTCCTCTTTTCCTATTGCCCTCTACTTTACCAAACATTTTTCTCTTTTCTACTGAGTCATGTCTACTCATGATATGACCAAAGACAACAGCCTCAGTTAAGTCATCTTGGATTTTAGGAAGGCTCAGGCTTGGTTTGCACTGGGACCCATTCATTTGTCTTTTTAGCAGTCCAGAGCATGCACAAAACGTTTTTCCAACACCACATTTCAAAGGAGTTTTCTTCGTTTCTTCCCTATCCAGTTTTCACAACCATACATAGAAATCAGAAATAGGATGGCATGGACAATCCGAAATGTAGTATTCAATTATATATTTTGACACTTCAGAATCATGTCTAGTTCCTTCATAGCTGCCCTTCCAAGTCCTAGTCTTCTGTTTTCTTTAACTGTGGTCTCCATTCTGATTAATGACTATACCAAGCTATGGAAAATCTTTAACTGTTTCAATGTCTTCCTCATCTACTTTAAAATTATCTAAATCATCTCTGGTCATTATTTTTGTTTTCTTAATGTTTGCAAGGCCTCCGGACAAGCACGTAAACAGGTGCGGCCGGTGATCGTTGGACATTCCATTCTCCACCTAGGCAGGCAGAACAGAGCCAATCTGTTGCTTCAGGGACCTCTCTTGCAAACACCTTTTTGCTTAAGTGCGACACTAACAAAGGCGCCCGGCTCCGAGCCTATAGTCTTGCAAAGCTGAACTAAGCACCTTGCATTTGCATACTGGCTACACTATTGTTAAATCAGCGGTAAGCCAATCATGTTAAACTTGACCTTTTCCAAAGCTTTGTCCAGCTCCAAACTCACATTGTTCTCACCAAGTAAGGCATGGCCTGCAGTCACAATTCACCCTATAAAAAGCCCCCGATTCCGAGACCACCTCGGATCACTCCCGAGTTCCAGACCACCTTGCTGCCATTTTGCCCGGCGAGCTTCCCTCAGCGAACCGCACTGAGCTTTCTTCCCTGCACCCCAACGAACTCTACCTTCATATCTCTTCAGGACTACGAGACAGGTGTCGTATCACCCATTTCCCCTGAAAATCCCTATTTCTAATTCTTCCGTTAGCAGTGTGATCGTGGTGTCTTTACTGTTTGTTTGTCTTTCAATAAAATATCATTTTTGCTATTTTAAAACCGCCTGACTGCTTGACTGACCTGACCCCGTAGACCCTGGGTTGCAAGATCCCTGCTAAGTTACCCTGCCTCTCGCTAGCCTTAGCGACTGCTCCAACTAATTTTCCCCAAAGTTGTGTTATTGTGTTTTGGTTATTTGGGCGCCCCTCCCGGGACCCCCAGAGAACAGGGTAACACATCATACACGTTAAATAGATAGAATGATAAAATACAACCTTGCCTGAATAAGTTTTTCCATATTCTGTCCTGATGGTAGCCTCTTGTCCTAAGTACAGGTTTCAAATTAGGAAAATCAAATGTTGTGGCACATCCACTTATTTAAGAGCAAGCCATAGTTTTTTTATGATCTACACAATCAAAAGCTTTGCTATTATGTATAAAGCATAGCCTAATTTTCTTCTGAAATTCTTTAGTGCACTACATGACCCAACATATGTTTGCAATATAATCCCTAAAGCCTCTTCCTTTCCTGAACTCAGCTTTGGACATCTGGCACTTCTCACTCTAAGTACAGTAAAAGAATTACTGTAGAATTTTGAGCATCACTTTGCTTACATGGAGATTAATGCAATGGTCCTGTAATTACTGCAATCCTCCGTGTCCTCTTTCTTGGGGATACTGAGAATTTCTAAACTTTGGCCATTCTCTTGTTTTTCATATTTGTTGGCAGATTTTAGTTAGAACTAGAATAGATACTGCTTCTGTAGAATTTCTGCATGTCATGTAAGAACTTCAGAGCCATGTGTCATGAGTTAAAAACTATCCAGTTTAGTCTGGCACAACCTTAATGGCTATATTTCAGAGAAAGGAACTGGCAAAAAACCCTTGCCTAAGAAAAGCCTATCAAATTTATTTGATCACCATAAGTTGAAAGGTAACTTGAAGGCACATGTACACAAACACAAACCTCACTGCAGAGCCAGCCAGTCTGCCTTCCTGATACCTGTTTCTAGAACTAACCGGTTATAAATACCTTGTTATTTATAATTAATTCCTTTTTCTAGTGATGAAGATATAACTAAGCAGCTTGTGGGTGTAACATTTTACATGCATAAGTTACCAGTATTTGGAGTCACTGCAACTGAAGCCCAATGGTGGGCATTTCAATACTGATAGTACAACATATTTAAACTTGGGAATTCATTGCTACAAGACAACAATGCACATTGTGGAGAAAGTGGATAGGAAGAAATTCTTACCTTTCTAATTTCTTAATTATGTTCCAATTAAGCATCTTTGCTTTTCACATTGAGAGAAGTGACTGCCCAAGATAATCAGTGCTTGCCTTCTTATATCCTTTTTCTTTTAGCCACCAGCCCCTCCCTCATACTAATGAGCTAGGTTTCTCCCCTGAAGAGCTATTCTGGTTGCCTGGTAACCTGTTGCTAGGCTGCTCTGGCACTCAGGATAGCCACACCCCCAGAACTCCATTGTACTGGCTAATAGTGGAAATATAAGAATTTATAGATTGGGGTTCATAGTTTATCTCAGACTATCTCCTAAAGTCTGCCAGGGAGAAGGAGAAGTTCCCACCTACAGCTTCCATTATTGGCATATTAGAGAATCTTTTAGATCTAATCCTCTTACACAAGTGCTACTGGTTGAAGCAGGCCTCGCTCCTTCCTTGGAACTTTTCAAAACTCTTTCCAAGTGTCTGTAGCTCCTCCAAGAAGTGCTTATTCCACACATGTAGTACTAACATCTCATTGAGGTGGATTGAGGGTTGGGGACATCACTTACTAGAAAAAGATTTGCCTTCAAACTGAAATGTTCTCACCTCCACCTTCTCATCCTCTTCCTGTTTTCTATCCTCTGTCCTAATCAGGGAGAAGCCTTTTGCTAGGGTGCCTGCCTGGGAACCAAGATTTCTTCCTGCCTCACAACCAGATGAAACTTGTTCTTCTAACTTCACTCTTTTCCTGAGAGAAGCCCTAAAGAAGGGTGAGTGAATGTTCTGCTTTGCTGCCATTTTCTTTCCCAAAGCAAAGACTGCTCAAGTATGTGCAGCCGAGTCCTGCAAAATTAGCAAATTGTTATGTTCCAGGATAAATAAGAGTTTAGAGATAACAGAATACAGTAAATATATCTGGAGGGGAAGAAAGTAAAAATCAGATCTCATGAAATAAAAAAATAGATTCTCCTGATGTCATATGAAATCTTCCTGATTTTCCAAAGATGCCAGCAGACCTCAGCTCAGGACTGATCTGCACTGAAATTAACACATCTTGCAGCACTACAAAATTTCTGTGTTAAATAGAAGCACAGCTTTGCAGACCTCCTGAAGTCTTTATATGAAATGAGACCTCTACTTTGCAAACTGGGAAACTTGCAGAATAAGAAGCTTTTCCTTGCTTAAATGCTTCTACACTGGGGCAACTGGAAAGGATTACACCTGGTCCCATTTTATAATCTTGATCTCCTCTTCCCAGACTGGAAATATGACTCCAGCCTTAGAAGCTTCTTTAGGAACCCTTTCTCATTTTAATTCTTAGATTGTTTCTCTCCAAGGAATATGCTGGACATTCCTGTTTAACATATAGGCAGCAAAAGACAACAAACTGAATAAAGATCATACAGCATAAAAATTTGATCCAGATTCACTGGGACTGTTCTCCCTAACTCTCTAGCAATGCCCTCAACAGACTTTGGTAGTTGCTGACATTTCCCTCTCTTCCTGATAGCCTCTGTCAAAATCATTTTGTTTTTCCAAAAAATGTCCATGTTTTTCTCAGGATTCCCCTGAGCCAAGCCCACCCTGCTAATCCGGTAACTCAGCTGAGGCTGGTTAATGCCTATCCTTTCACATTACACAATAATTAGCACTACTATTCCACTTTAAATGCAATGGCAACATCCTGTAGAATCTGTTGGGGAATTGAGAGATTTTTAGTAATATGTCTCCCAATCAGCAGAGTATTTTGTAATGCACAGGTAGAAGTTGAACAAATTACCAGTCCCACTTTATTATCTCCACCCAGACACGCTTAATCTAGTTCAAAATAAACACAAATAGTTTGGTTAAAAATATGAAAAGTTTACCCACAAAATCTTCTGCGTAGTCTATACAGGTTCCATTCTCGAAGAAAGTAAGAAGAAAATGAGCAATCACATGCTTGCTAGAAATAATCCCTGTTAGGAGATCTCAGAGCATGCTTTCAGGACAAAAGGCGAAAACAAAAGAAAGAAGAGGTATAAATGGCAAGAGAACCTTTCTAAGAACAAAGAATGTGAATGTGATGGAGGAAGAGGCGTTGACCAAAACAAACAGGAAGTTCACTCTAGGCTATTTTTCCATGCCCACAATGAACATGCAAGCTAACTAGCCTGTTAATTAAGCATGTAAAGGTTGCCACTCCCAACAGAATCTTGGATTTTGTAGTTTGAGAAGCCACTAGAGCTCTCTGGCTCAGAATTCTAAATAAGGTATACCTTAGTTAATGAAGTAGAGGTATTCCTGGGCACTATGTAAATAGAAACTTTGGTATCAGAGGTAGAAATAGCATGGAAAGACTAGAATGAGGTTCCTGCAAATGGATCAACCAGGTTGGATACATTCAGGGATTACCTTTTTTTTTAAAACCCATCAGCCTCCACTTTTCTTACAATATCCATTTTGGTTGGCAAATTTACAGATTTATGCTTTTCAAAAGGATGCTGTGGATATCTTGTGAGGCTTATCTACTCCCCCTTTTCTCTCTTCTTTGCTGTTCACCTATGATTATTATTTTCTAAACTTTATTTTGATAAACAAAATCAAGAAAGTAACTAATAATAACAGTTATAATGTAATACAATATATTAAGCACAAACTATGAATAACATAAACAAGTGTTATAACGTAATCTGAATTCATTATGTCTTCCACTCTATATTGAACATATTCTCTTCTGACTATTCCACTTAATATCATTTGGATTAGTTTTCCTAGGTATAAATGAAATAACCTACGCAGTATAGTTAAATTAACTTCCTTCTTACCCATCAATGGAGAAAATGCATTTATCTATATGTTTCATACACTTACCTACCGTGCCTTTTTTTAAACTTCTTTTTGTTCTTCTGCCCACAACACTCCTATTCCTCCTTTTTACTCAACCTCTTTGAATAAAGCAAAACATCACAGTACCTTAAGATGTTTGAATATAGAAACAAAAGGGGCAATTGTAGCACCTTTAACTAAGATTAGTGGTAGTCCAATCAACAATTAATCTACCCTATTTTCGTCTAAGGAAGGATTAAAGGGAAATTAGATAAAACAACAGATCAATGGAGTCACCAATTACAGAATTCCTTTGAATCAGTTCCCCCCCCTTGGTAGTTTCCTTTCTCTTGCTGTTCTAGATGATGTTCTAAATATCTGATCTATTACCCCATCTATCTTTTCCTCTGCTGATTCAATATATTCTGGCAAAACAGGTATCAATTTCCTATACAAATTTTCAGAATTAGAATCCTGTAATCCTCTCAATTTAAGGCATCTCTCCTGATATCTAATTTCTTGTATAGCTATCTGGAATTTCTCTTCTTCTTGTTTCTTTCTGAGTGTCTCAATCGTGTCTTCAACTTTTCTTGTTTGTTCTTTCAAATATTTATTTTCTCCCTTTAAAGTAGTTACATCTTTAGTTATGTTATCCAACTTCTTTCCAATTTTATTCAATTCATGCTTCATATCTAAACGCATCTCAGACCTAGTTTCTTTTAGATCGTGTCTTATCTCTTCTTTAAAATTTCTAAACTCTTCCATAATCTGTATTAGTAATTCATTAAATTGTGATGAGAAATCTATTGATGTTTTTCTTGTTGATGTTGTGGCAGTGCTTGCAGCTGCTGCTACATTAGCTGCTCCTTTTCTGGTTCGAGGGTCCATCATGTAAATGTAAGATAATATATGTCTTACATATTGTAAATATCTTAAATATTACATTAAATATTAAATATTAAAAACTTCTATTAGCTATTAATATCATTAATATCTATATCTATTAACATCAATCAGTTTTTATATCAGTCAGTAGTAAATGAAAGGTTACAATTGCCCTTAAATAACAAAGAATTCTTACATTAAACTAGATACATATAAATATAAATATATTATATTTTAATAAATATAAGTAAAGATAAATATATAAATAAGTATATAAATATATAAGTATATAAACGTAACAAGTGAATTTATACCTTTGCTAAACTGATATTATATATCCTTGTTCTATATATTAATCTGTATTCTAATCAATCTATTTAAATAATACCTTCAGCATATAATTAATTATTCAATAGAAGCTCCTTCTTAAAAATTCATAGTACCACAGAAATTAAGTCACAATACCAATTTTAAGTTCGTGCTGTACAATTTTAAAGTTTATCTTTTGAGTCTTTTATTCCTCGTCGTATTGTCTCATAAGCTGGAAAATTGTTGAAAACTCAACCAGCAAGAATCTCAGTCCTCCTTCTATTTCTATTTTTTAGTCCCGTTTTACTTTGTATATTTAGCTTTGTGTGTTTAGTGTTTCTTTTAATGTTGAAGCTTTCTTCTTCTATTCAGCCTCTGCTCGTCTCTGTGGCCCTTCCCCCGTCTCTTTAATCTAAACCACTGTTACATTCCGCCATCTTATGTTCCTTCGTCTCTACTTTTCTCCGCTTATGTCTTCCGTTGCTACTGTTCTTTTCTTTTCATTTCCTTGTATTATCCACACACCACAATTAAAATCAAAGTCTAGATCGTCTTTTCTTTGGGTCTGAATATTACCTTTACAGTTTAAAAAAAAAAAATCTTGCTTCTCGTCAATTGGCTACCTCAGCGTGAACGTGGCTGCTCGTTGACCCCGCTCATCTTCTCCGAGCCAACTTTTGTTAGCTCTTGAAGAACAATAGCTTTCTCAGGTCCCCTTCAAGCCCCCTCTGAACCCCCTTTATCGGGGGGGGGTTATGGGTCGGTTCCTAGATTTTTTCACTGAACCAGCCATTCCTCACTGGGTGATAGTTTAGTGACCTATGTTGTCACTAAGCTGCCTCACAATCCGCCATCTTGATTCTTCTTGATTCACCCATGATTAGTAAGAGGCTCCAAAAACAGCTGCTGTTTACCTTACCTATTCTAGACAGGAACATACAGCTACAGTATGATTACCTAAAACAGAATCTCATTTTTCCAAACTCAAGCTTTAGTGGTTTACTACAGATATGCTTCTGCAACTCAACACCCAAAATATGTTTCTTCAGTCCCCCAGAAGCTTCTCCCAATACTGATGCTGCTAAAAAACTTCCAGAGGACAAAGAGGGGGGCAGGCAGGCATAAAAAGGCTTTCTAAAAAGGAGCTTCTTTGTCAGGTTTTGTTAACTGAGGTATCCCTGTATCTACAAACTACAATTCCCAGGATTCATTAGGCTGTTGCCATGGCAGTTCAAGTGGAAGGACTCAGATCTACAGTATGTGGCCTTTAGTTGCCAGCAGTATTTCTTGGGTCCTGAAAGGGAGGTATCCAACACCTTTCAGAAATAAGCAGGACTCCAGTGGCGCTCTAAAGGCTAACGCATTAGTCACTTAACCCCCGAGTTTTGGTGGACTGTCTTACCCACGTTTTCTGATGCCTCAAGTTTTCCCTAGAATTCCAGCCATAATATGATGCCTCTGCCTCAAAATTTTCAATAACCCTCCAGTGTGTCTGATGAGCTAGATGAAAGTATGGGAAAGTTTGTGCTATATAGTATATGCGTTAGTCTTCAGGATGCTATAGGGCTGTCCGGCAGTGAAATCTGCTGCCTCGGAGTGTAGTGGAGTCTCCTTCTTTGGAGGTTTTTAAGCAGAGGCTGGATAGCCATCTGTCGGGAGTGCTTTGAGGGTGTTCCTGCACGGCAGGGGGTTGGACTGGATGGCCCCTGGGGTCTCTTCCAACTCTACATTTCTATGATTCTATGACTCTTTGGCCATTTCTACCCTATAGTGCTATTATTCCACTTTCAATATCTTGTGGAATTCTGGGGTTTATAATTTTAGGGAAGGGCATTTAGAATTCTCATCCAGAGAGCTCTTTGGCCTCAGTAACTAGGTTGGCTGCGGTTACCCAGAGGACCTTCTCTTCTGTTGCTCCCAAGTTATGGAATGGCCTGCCGGAGGAGACCCGGTGTATTACCAGTCTTGACTGCTTTAAAAAAGCAGTCAAGACTGTTCTCTTCTGACAGGCCTTCCCAGACTTGCACTCCACCGCCTCCTACCAACTGTCCTCTTGTTCTTAATAATTAATGTGTTTTAGGAGTTTTTAGATGGGTTGGAGGGTGGGGAGGGTGGGTTATGTTTTAATTACTTTTAATATATTTGATATACTGTTATAGTACTGCCTCGATCCGTCAGGAGAGGCAGGATATAAATAAATATTAGTAGTAGTAGTAGTAAACTACAAACTCCAGAATTCCACAGGCTGTTGAAAGTGGAATTGAAAGAGTTAAATTCAGACAAGTACTGCTCGAGTAGAAAAATAAGTGAATTGGACAGCAGATGTCCCTGTCTTATAGAATCATAGAAATTCAGAGTTGGAAGAGACCCCAGGGGCCATCCAGTCCAACCCCCTGCCATGCAGGAACACCCTCAAATCAATCCCGACAGATGGCCATCAAGCCTCTGCTTAAAAACCTCCAAGGAAGGAGCCTCCACTACACTCCAAGGCAGCAGATTCCACTGCCGGACAGCCCTGACTGTCAGGAAGTTCTTCCTGAGGTTCAGGTGGAATCTCCTTTCCTGCAGCTTGAATCCATTGCTCCTTGTCCTTGTCTCTGGAGCAGCAGAAAACAAGTCCTCTCCTTCCTCTACGTGGCATCCCTTCAAATATTTAAACATGGCTATCATGTCCCCTCTTAACCTCCTCTTCTGCAGACTAAACATACCCAGCTCTCTAAGTCTATCCTCATAGGGCATGGCTTCCAGGCCTCTCACCATTTTGGTCGCCCTGCTCTGGACTTGCTCCAGCTTGTCAATATCCTTCTTGAATTGGGGTGCCCAGAACTGGACACAGTATTCAAGATGAGGTCTAACCAAAGCAGAGTAGAGTGGTACCAGTACCTCCCTCGATCTACACACCATGCTCCTATTGATGCAACCGAGAATCGCATTGGCTTTCTTGGCTGCCGCATCACACTGCTGACTCATGTTCAGCTTGTGGTCTATGAAGACTCCTAGATCCCTTTCACACATACTGCTATCCAGCCACGTGTCCCCCATCCTATATTTGTGGATTCCATTATTTCTGCCTAAGTGTAGGACCTTACATTTCTCTCTGTTGAATTTCATTTTGTTCGCCCTGGCCCAGCTCTCCAATCTATCCAGGTCATTTTGAATTTTGATCCTATCTCAGTTTAAAAAAGTATGATTGGCCTTGTAGCGCTATGCTTAGGTGCCTGGGAAGTAAAAGGGAGTCAAGCATACTCTTTTGCCTCATCTTTTGTCAGTCATTTGGTGACTGAGGCCTTTGTTCCCTTGTTTTGGGGGTGGTATTAAGCTCCAAATGTAATGGCTGACGTAGACTAGAAATGTGATTGATTGCTGATGTTGTTGACCAAAGGTATAAGAACTAAGCGTTTTAATCAATCGGGGCTGGCAGTTTCGGACATTGTATATCCGCTGCTTGCCCTGCGCAGTAAATAAATGGTTTGGAAAATAAAGCTTTCTGTTTTGGAAGAACCTGAAGGTCTTCATCATTTCCTCGCCACAACAGAATAATAGCACTATAACAGCGTAGCGCGTAAAGGCCCTAAGTCTGAATGTGGCAGCTGAGAAGGAAGGATCCTCAGGAGAAATAGTAATGCTTCTCCACCCTCTACTTCTCTCCTTAAAATGCCTCACCCATAGAGATAAGCTTTATGGGCAGATGGATTTTAGGAATGCGTGAAAGTAAATTTTCTCTCCTTCCTACCTGGTAAATAAAAGACTTACCTGAGAGAAGGAAGAAGCATCAGAAAAGGCAGAGTAAAAATCCTGATAAAGAACAGAATGGAAATATTTAAAGCAAAGAAAGAAAGGCCAGAAATAGCCAGGTGTGCATGTGAAGGGAGAAAGGCTGGAAACTTCTAGAAAGGAAGGCAAAGGCAGAAAGAAAGAAGAAAGCAGAAGCTAAACAGTTTCTTTTTCCCTGCAGTCGCCATCATTCTTTTAATGTATGCGTTACCCAGATGAATTCTCCACAGGAAGAGGACAGGTTCTGAGTGCAAATTCTGTCCTCTTTTTCACTTCTATATTGGCAATAGGCTTTAACCCCTGGAGTAATCCCCACCACACACATACCAACTGAAGGACACCCACTCTGGAAGAGACCTCCCCTCTCACGAAAGAGACACCCACACCACCCTCAAAATACCAGCAAAAGTCGCACGGATTTATCCCCGGAGCGGGAAACCATGGCCAATGAGAAACACAGATTGTCGCCTTCGTCAGTGGTTGCTAGGTAGGAAATAGAAAGCGAAGCGGGAGGAGCAAGAGGGTAGCTGTGTTTTCCCGCCCAAAATTAAAAGGAGACGGTCTTATGCACCCGGATTAATCAAGTCCTCCCATTTAATTCTTGAGAGGTGTGCAAGGGGACGGACCTTCAGGGAGCCTGCCATAGATGTAAAAAGAATCAATACATAATTGCTGTTTGCTTGAATATGTGCAAGGTTGTCATGTTGAAGATGGAGCAAGCCTGTTTTCTGCTGCTCCAGAGACTAGGACATGGAGCAATGGCTTCAAACTACAAGAATAGGAAGACAGTGGAATCTGCTGCTGCCTCCATGGAGTGTGGTGGAGTCTCCTTCTTCTTTTGAGGTTTTTAAAGAGAGGCTGGGTGGCCGTCTGTCCAAGGGAAAGCTTTGATGGTATTTTCCTGCATGGCAGAAAGGGGTTGGACTGGATGGCCCTTGGAGATCTCTTCCAACTCTTCAGTTCTATGATTCTAATGGATGTGCTGGGATGGATGTTATTTTATTATGTACATTTTTATTCCACCTTTCCTCCAGCATTTCTGTGCTATTCCCTACTTTAGCCTCCCAAGTTCATAATAACCACCAAATACATGAGGTAAATAGGTATGTGTGTGCAGGATTAGACCCAATAAAGACAGAATAACAGAGACAGGGTCTGTGTGATGTTTAGGGTTTTTTTTTTTAATTTACTTTTTAAAAAATAATTACAAAAATAAAACATTCGTAGGTTAAGAAAAAAAATAAAGTCAAGATCAATAATAATTATATACATACATATAAGAAGAAAACAGCATGAAACTTCCCCCCTATGTCACTGGGTATTCTATCAAATATACAAGAATAGCTCTTTCACAAGTTTTAAATTACTTATCTAATTCTAACGTAAGTTTGTTTTGACCATAAAGTTATATAATATTCAAAGAGTTAACTTTTAATCTCAAAAATCAACTACTGTTAACCCAAAATAATTGTTTCTGAGATAATTGATCAGCGTGTGGCATTTTGAACAGATTCATTTGCACCAGAGATTCTCCACAGGTAGGCAAACGCAAAGGTTCTGAGTGCAAATTCTGCCTGCTGCACTCCCTACGTTTGGATGTATTGCTCAGAATGCTTTCTGTTGTTGTTGCGTCCCTTCAAATCGTTTCAGATTTTTGGCTACCCTGGGGGTTGAGAGTGTGGGCATTTCCACACTACACTGTTATAGTGCTATTATTCCACTTTCAACATCCTATGGAATCCTGGGGTTTGCACTTTATGGTGCGGCTTTTAGAATTCTCAGCCAGAGAGTCCTTTGGCCTCAGTAAACTACAAACCCCAAAATTCCACAGGATGTTGACAGTGGAAGAATAGCACTATAACAGTGTAGATAAGTAGGTTTATATCTGCAGAAGTTCATGTGAAAATAAAAACCAATTTGTTCCAAAAGGTGGTGCCATCTTTCCCTCCCCCTCCTTTCCGCTTCCTTCCTCCTTTTTATTCTGGGAATTGTCATCCAATATGTATGTTAATGTGTCTTCAAGTCCCCAGTCAACTTATGGTGACACCAAGAATTTCATACAGTTTTCTTAGGCAAGGAACATTTTTTTGGGGGGGGGTTACCAGTTTCTTCTTTGAAAATAGAGCCTACAGCACCTAGTATTAATTGGTAGTCCCCCATCCAAGTACTAACCTGGGCTGACCCTGTTTAGCTTCCAAGGTCTGGTGTCTTTAGGGTATTTAATCTGTGTGCGTGTGTGTGTGTGTGTGTGTGTATGCATATACATACTATTAGCGCAGGGCTTTCC
This sequence comes from Ctenosaura bakeri, assembly GCA_948474755.1. Taxonomy (NCBI): domain Eukaryota; kingdom Metazoa; phylum Chordata; class Lepidosauria; order Squamata; family Iguanidae; genus Ctenosaura; species Ctenosaura bakeri. The sequence goes on from CAOLHI010005694.1 coordinate 24,139, forward strand.
AAACGGTGTGCTGTGACACATTAGTGTGTCACCTGAAGTGTAGGTGTGTCACCTACAATTTTGGAAATGTATGTTGTTATTTATAAATCATGTATTTTTAAAAAATATATGAAAGGTTATCACAAGCTATGTTGTGTCCCCATACATTTTGTTATTCCAATTTATGTACATATCTGTATCTCTTACAAAGGGTTAGTTTAACCTAGTAAAACTGAATTACTGTGTCACGAAATGACGCATGTCTAATAAGTGTGTCACCAACATGAAAAGTTTGGAAAGCTCTGTATTAGGGTATAGAATCATAGAATCACAGAAATGTAGAGTTGGAAGAGACCACACAGGCCATCCAGTCCAACCCCCTGCCATGCAGGAACACCCTCAAAGCACTCCTGACAGAAGGCCATCCAGCCTCTGCTTAAAAACCTCCAAGGAAGGAGCCTCCACTACACTCCCAGGCAGCAGATTCCACTGCCGGACAGCCCTGACTGCCAGGAAGTTCTTCCTGAGGGTGACCTTACATTATTTACCCAGTATTGCCTGGAGTTTTTAATTTTCCTCTTAACAACTCACCAAACTGTCTTCTTCATTTCCTGTAACTTTGCTCCATATTTCCCAACGCAATCTGTATTCAGAGTTATTTACATATACAGTTTGGGTTCTTGAGGGAATACACTGTCCTTGCTGCTAGGCCACGTGTCCGTTGCAACCTGTCTATTCCAGTACCTGTAACTTTTCTCCATAGTCCCCAATCCAATCTTTACTCAGAGTTGTTAACATTCAGAGGTTGGGTTCTTGCAGGAATACATTGTCCTCCTCCTTGCTGCTAGGCCTTGTGTCCATAGCAACTGGACTATTCCAGTACCTGTAACTTTTCCCCATATTCCCCAGTCCAATCTGTGTTCTCTGGTGACACTGATGTACTGGCTTTTGATTTTTTTGCTTTCTGTTGAGTTTGTGCAATGGCTTTTCGTTTTTCTGGAAGGATTTTTTTGTTTTGAATTCCAACTTTAAGATTTCTTACATATGGAACCCATACAATCTACTGTGTGAGGTGAGAAGACCTTGTAACCATGTTGTGTATGTCACTTTAATTTTTCTCACATAACACCTCCCAAAAGTTTTCTGGCGTCATTATTGATAGTAGGTCTTGTCTCCATAGCAACCAGATAGGGCCAAGAGCTCTCTGGCTGAGAATTCTAAGGGCCCCTCCCTGAACTGCCAACCCCAGGATTTCATGGAATCTTCACAGCCAGCCAATCATATGAGGTCTTCTTGCCTCACTCAGCCAATCGTATGCTGACGCAGACAGACAGACAAATGTGCAAACATTCACTTTTATATAGTAGATATGTGTGTGTGTAATTTATAAATAAAATTTCTAATACTAATTTATATTATATTTATTTATTTCCTAGGTTCTGGCTTATACTAGTGAAAATTAACGACTGAAGCAGACTGTGATGTTTGTAAGTTAGAGCTAATTGGCCATTCAGCACAAGTACTGATTACTAATTGGTTTTTCTTCCCCCTTTGGTTTATAAATCTGAGTATTTCAGTATACTCTTGTTTCTGACTGAAGTATTCTCCATATTGTAAGACCTTTATGTTAATATATACTTTAAATAACTGTGGACATAGATAACAAACTTTATAAAATTATATGAACTTACAAACTGGATGTGTGATTCTTAGTAATTATTGTTTTTTTATTTCTTTTTATTATAGTAATTATTGTTATTTTTGATGTCCGAGGTATGTACATCTCATCACTTATCTGTCTATTTATTTGTAAAATGTCTTCCAGCCTTGAGAAATGAGTTGTTCTGACACGTAACAAGTTACTGGCTTTCCAGGCCTTGGTGGCTGCAGAACAGATCTGAGGAGACATTGCTTCAGCAGCGAAAATGATGTCAGAGCAGATTGATCCCTCTGTTCCTTTGGAGGCTACCTTTAGAAAAAAGAGCCAAGATGGAAGAGAGAGATTCAACTGAGCAGGAAGAAGGAAGAGGTCATGAGGCCGATGACACCAGGAGCCATGGAGAATTTTGGGAAAGATCAGTGGAGCTGCCCTTTGGTTCCCAGCTGTGGTCCCTGGCAGAAGGCTTCCCCTTGACTAAAGCAGAGGACATAAAGCAGGAAGAGGAGGAGAAGATGGTGAGAACATTTCCACGCAAAATCACATCTTTCTGCAGGTGAAACTCAGGCAAGAAATGTTTCACCTCCATGGATCTCCAATAGGACAGTGGTTCCAAATGTGTGGAGCAGGCCCTTCTTGGGGAACTGCCAGACACTTAAGGGGCTTCACAAAACTAGGAAAGAAGTGTAAGCTACTTCTACCAGTGACATTGCCATCCCTGTGGAACAGAGTTAACTTTATGCAAAGGGGTCTTGTAGCACCTTTGAGATTAACTCTGTTTCTGCACTAGCCTGTTATAGTGCTATTCTTCCACTTTCAACATCCCATGGAGTCTTGGGGTTTGCAGTTTAGGGAAGGGCCTCAGTGCAATAATAGCACTATAACAGGCTAGTGTGGAAACAGCCTAACTAAGGGAAAGAAGCTTATAGCATAAGCATAAGCAACATATGCCATTTCCGCGCTACACTCTTATAGCGCGATTATTCCATTTTCAACATCCTATGGAATCCTGGGGTTTGCCGTTATGGGAGGGGTCGGCCGGCCCCTCCCATAACGGCAAACCCCAGGATTCCATAGGATGTTGAAAGTGGAATAATCGTGCTATAAGAGTGTAGCACGGAAATGGCCATAGTAGCTTTTGTCCCCTTCTCATCTCTCTCAAATCAAAAGCCGCTGCTTCTCCCCCTGCCAACACCCATGTTCTTTGTGGAAATTGCAGATTGGGAAGGTTTTGAACACAGCTGATAAAATTTTAGACTTGTGCATCGACTATCTGCCATTTAGTGTTTTTTTCAGATACAGGCTGAGCCTCTCTTATCTGGGAATCTGAAAACCTCCAAAACCCAAAACTTCTTGCTTCCAACCATCTGCTTCCACCTTTAAGGCAGTGACTGCAGCACTTCTGCTCATTGTCTCTCAGATCTGAGAAGCACTGCAGCTGCCACCTTGAAAGTGGAAGCAGGTAGCTGGCAGCAAAAAACAAAAACAGAAATGAAGGGTTGTGGCAGAGAGAGGCTTGATCTGTGAAGTGGCGGGAAGCATGGATTTGTGCTGAGCACTATGCTTAGATTACTGCCATTTCCCAGGTCTTCAGTCCCTTTCCAGCCTCATGTCTCATGTGCAACACAGGTAGCAAACAAAAGAGACATGAGATCATTCCAAAAAGGTACTATATTCCAACATCCAAAATAATAATACAGAACACTTCTGGTCCCAACCATTATGGATAAGGGATACTCAACCTGTACCACCTTTTGTGCTTGGAGAAAAACATATTTTGTTTTTTCAGAGTCTCTTGACCTTTGAAGACATGGCTGTGCATTTTGCAGAAGAGGAGTGGATGCTGCTGGATCCAGACCAGAGGGCTCAGCACAGGGAAGTCATGGAAGAAAACTGAGAATCTGGCCTCTCTGGGTAAGGGTCCTTTTTAAGCATAAAAACATAGGAATAGGTGCAGTTGGTCAGGCAAAAGACTGATCTGGTTCAACTTCTTATTTCCAACATTTACCAGGCAAATGCTCATGAGAATGGCTGGTCTTAAAAAGGCAAGTTTGCCTCTTATCCTGAAGGAAAGTATATAGCCTTCATATAGGCCATTTCCACCCTACACTGTTGTATGCTATTATTCCACTTTCAACCTCCTATGGAATGCTGGGGTTTGCAGTTTAGGGCGAGGCATTCAGAATTCTCAGCCAGAGAGCTCTTTGACCTCAGCAAACTGCAAACCCCAGAATTCCACTAGATGTTGAAAGTGGAATAATAGCGCTATCACAGTGCAGTGTGGAAATGGCCATAGATAGTAGACAGTAATAGTTTTGTCCTCTATGAATTTCTCTTGTATCCTTTTAAAGTAATCAAGTGTGTTGGACTTTGCTGCCTCTGCAGTTGAGTTTGTGAAGAATTGCTTCATTTTATCTTGAATCTCCTATCATTCAAATTTGTTAAAAAAAAACCTCTATGGTTGTGGTACACCTGCTCAAGAATGAGTTTGCTGTAGTGTAATGATACAGGTCCAAGCCTCCACTGAGCCAGCAAACTCACTGACTTTTAATCAGTTATTATTTGTCTTCCTTCATACTACACAATTACAATGCTTTAATATCATCCTATTAAATTCTGGAATTAGTAGTTTCTGTGAGGTATTTAAAATTCTCTTCCAGAGAGGTCTAGTCTCTCACCAAACTACAAATCTCAGGATTCTGTAAGATGCAGCCATGATAGTTAAATTGGTATCGAATTACTATGATTGTGTAATATAAAAGAGACCACTTGTTACTTCCGGCATGGGACCCTAGGGTGAGGGCCCCAGATATCATTTGATATCACCTAATTCGGCCTTAGCTGGACCCACTCTCAGTTACCTCACTCCACGTGTTTGTAAGTTCTCCGGACAAGCACGGACACGAGTGCGGCCGCTAATTGCTCTTAAATTCCAATCTCTTTTGAGGCCAGAAAACTAAAACTTCACTCCCCGCTTCAGGGAACTTCCCACGTGCACTTTACAATAGATGTGTGGCTCTCAGCCGAGCCAGTCTGGTAAACAAGTCATTTGCATACCATTGTAATCAGGAGATAATCCCATCAGGTTAAGGTGAACCTCTCTCAATCTTTTGTCCAGCGTCAAAACTCCTTTTGTTCTCACCTGGCTTGCCATAGCCGAAAGGCACAAACTTCCCTATAAAAACCCCCGATTTCCAAGCAGTCTTCGGACTATTTGGACTGCCATCCTGCCTTGCTGCCAGTTTGTCTAAAGAACTCCCCTCAGCCCTCCACGCTGAGCTTTCCACTCCAGAACCTCATCTATCTTCCCCAGGACATCGAGACCAGGTCGTATTACCCATCCTTATGTTTTTCCCCCTTCGGCCTCCCAGTTAGACAGAGTGTGTGTGTTGGATTTATTTGCTGTTGTTTCTCAATAAAATTTTACTTTGTTACTTTTAAAACCTTGTGTGCCTATTCCCTGACCTGAAGCCGTAGACATTGGGTTAGAAGATCCTCGCAAGTTACCCTGCCTCTTGCTAGACAAAACAGTGTTCAAGCTAATTTTCCCCCAATTTGGTATTTTGATTGGCAACCTGGGCACCCCTCACGGGACCCCCCCAAATTCTCAGGGTAACACACTGACACTGCCCAATCTACCTCACTTTGTCAATATGAGGGCAGAGCGGAGAGAGGAGAGCCACATATACTCTGGGAAAAGTACATATTTGTAGTTCATCTGATAATTTGCTTTATAGCTACTAGTTGCAGGATCTGGAGAGACAAAGTCCAAAAATGTTAAGTTTTCTAAATTTCCAAATATTTCGGATATTCCCTGGTATTGTTTTGTCAGAAGACAATTCCAACCTGATTATGCGCTGTCCTTCACCATACTGCCACTGAAATCTTATCCCTGCCTGCTTTTTTTAGTGTGTTTTTAAAACTTGGTCAAAAGCAGTGGAATGTTCTGAGAGGGAACCTCCACCCCAACCCCAGTCCTAGTTGGGCTTCTTCTGTATGATGAAATTAAAACAGGCACCACTGGAATCTTTGCTGTGGCTGCCTTTTTAGTATGATGTCAAAGCGTGGTCAAGCAACAAATACTTTATTAACAGACTTGCTCGATGTTCCAAACAAGTTTGTGACCCCTGCCACTCCTTCCTTGTTGCATTTCTGGGGGGTAGAGATTACAGGGGTTTTGAGACCCTTCTTTTAACTTTTTTTAATTATTATTTTTATTAAAATATAGACTAAAAATTGCAAGTATCAAGTACTGTTTACATGTTACACAACCATTATCCGTATCATTCCTAGTAATCTCTTACATAACTTTACTAATATTTTCAGTGCGATACTAAATAATTGTTTCTTCCATAAATATGCTATTCGATCTTCCCCTTCTCCCCCCTCCCTCTGTACCCTACCCCCCATATTAACAGTTTATTTTTATGTGCCATCAATTCATCTTTTTCCCTCCCTTTTCTCTATATCTCTTCCCCCCCCCTCCAGCCTTACTTTCCTTGCTATGTTTTCCCCAATACAATCTTTTTTAAGTTTCTTATTCTAAACCTCCTTAATATGAAATCTCTTTTCACTATCATAATCTACCTTAATATTCTCTAGTTAATCCATATTCCACCCTTAATATAAGAGTTACCCTTTCCAATCTTCTATTCACCTCTATACTTTAATCTTTGTTCGTTTTCACCCATTTAGTAATTTCATTCCATTGCTTTTCAAATTGTTGAGTTTCCTTTCAACATGTTAGACAGTTTTTCCATTTTGATCATATCCGTGACTTTAATCTTCCATTCTTCATGGGGAGGCACTGTTCCTTCTTTCCAATGCTTTGCATAGTTCAATCTTGCTGCTGTTATTGAATTTAATAATATTTTCTTTTTTGTCATTTTTCTGCTGTATGATTTTTAACATCTTTGCTTGCTGAAAAAGCCAGTGAAGCTTTGAAAGCTTGCATGCTGTATTTTCTGCCTTTTGGTTGGCCCAACAAAGGTATCGCTGCTTGTGGATTTTGGATTTTATTGTATTGAGAATGCAGTGTTTTCAAATTCATAAATCTGGGGTATAATAAGATAGTCCAGAAATGTCTCTGTATCTGTTCTCTTCTAAAGGGCTTCCTGTTCCTGAGTCCAGTCTCATTTCCAGGCAAGAAAAAGGGGATGACCTATTTGTCAGAGATATCAAGGGAGAAGAATCAGCAAGAAAGTGCTCAGAGGTTGTGGAACCTTTTTTATTAGTACAGTAGTACTGTACAGTAGGCTGTGCATTCCATTAAGGTTCATTTCATTTCATTTCATCTGATTGAAAGGTGCCGTCTGTGGCCGACATTCACATCACTTTCACACCACCTCTAATGCCTCCCCAAACTACAAATCCCAGGATTCTGAGGATGTAGGTTGCACAATTAAAGTGAAATCAAGTGCTGAAATTGTGTAGTGTTAAAGGATATGAATCTTAGCCCCAGAAGGTACCTATCAAGGAACAGTCACAGAATAGCTGGAGGGACTCCTGTCTACTTGGAAATGATATAATTATGTCTGAAATGGGGGTGTAGTGTCTAATGAGAATCAAGCCTTCAGTAGCTAGCTATTGTATTGCCCCACTGGGCTGGCGGGGTGGGAGTAAGTTTAGAGAACTGACTGTTTTCAAATGTATAAACCTGAGATGTAATCAGAGTTCCCAGAAATAATGTCTCAGTATCTGTTATCTTGGAAAGGTCTTCGCATTCCTAAGTCCAGCCTCATCTCCTGGCAAAAAAAAAAAAAGAAAGAAAGAAAAAGAGAACTGCCTACTTGTCAAGGGTTTCAAGGAAGAAGAATCAGCAAGTAGATGTTTGGTTGTGAGATTGTAAAGCTTATCAGTCTTATAGAATGGGCTGCACAGTCTGTTTGGGTTCATTTCATTTGACTGAGGTCCCTTTCATACTACACAATTATAGCACTATGATTCCATTTTAAGTGCCATGGTTTCATCTTATGGAATCTTGGGATTTACAGTTTAGGGAGAAGTATTTACAATTCTCAGAGAGTTCTAGTGCTTCACTAAACCACAAATCCCAGGATTTGTGACAATTACAATTATAGTGGAATCGTAGTGCTATAATTAAACAGTATGAAAGAGCCCTTAATGTCAGCCACAGAAAACACCTGCCAAAGAAACAATAATAAAATACCTGGAAGAACTCTTGACTACACAAAAAGAGGACATTTATGTCTAAAATGAGGGTGCAATATATAATAAGAAGCAGGTCTTCAGCAGCACACTGTTGTATTACCCGGTGTAACCTGCTTTGATTTCAGGTGACTCTCCAACGGCTTAGTCACAGATCTTCCCAGATACGTTGTTTGCGTACCTTCATTGGAAAAGTTTGAGGATCATTGAGTTTATTGTGTTTTGGAGTTTCATTGATCCTAAAGGTCCAATACATTGGTGAAAATCTGCCACTACATTGTGTGTATTTTGTGCATTCAATAAAAGAAACAGTTTATTGGGTTTGTTCCCTAATTTGATGCTTCATTCTCTTCTGATTAGATTTCTCTTATTTCACTCATTCAGGGGAAGGGAGAAAGGACAAGAGATTGGGCAAAAATCAGAAAATGAAAATGAAAAGAAAACGTAAGTTGGAGAATACATCTGTTCCTTTTAAAGTATCCCACTTTTATGAAATTCCAATACTTGAAGAAAATTGTGAAAGGGAAAAAAGAAGAATATTTACCAGAAGGAGAAACTACTGGAATGCCAAGAATGCAATAAATAAATAAATAAAATTTTTAAAAAAGCTTCTGTCAGCAGCTGTACTTTACAGTATGTCAAAGAAGCCACACAAAGAAGAAATCCCTTCCAAACTGGAATACATCCCAGAATTATAAAAATCCACATATGATAATTGCTAATGAATTAACTTCCAAGCTCTAAATCATTTATCAGGCAGTATCCCCAATTAGGAAGATGGTAAATGTGGATCTGATGGATGCATATACAGTATTATCCTGTTCAAATCCTAACTCCAAGTTCTCACAAAGAACAAAAGTATGCAGGGTATATTGGACTGGAAGGCCAAGCAAATTTTATTTGTTTTTCGTCTAAAATGTTTGGTTCAACTGTTCCAGACTTTGGGGGGGAACCTGTCAGATTTTTTTAAGTATAGAATACATACTATATGTATTTGAAAAAGAAGGGTTACCAGGTAAAAATCAAATAAACATCTAAGCCAGTTAGTTTAGAGCAGTAGAAAGTGGCCAGGAACAATTTCTGGTTCAGTGTTCTGGAAGATCCTTAGCACTACAGGCTTCCCCCACATGCCTGACAGATTAGGGACTGGTGCACTGTCAGAAAATGGTAAAAAAGCAGAACCAATGTACTGTACTGCAGGGAGTATGAAGAACCTATGGGGGCTTACTTTGGAACTGACTCTTTGCAAAGTCTTTCAGCCAGCTTAGCATCTCCTTCCATCAGCTCAGTTTGCAAGCATTGCACACACATGTAAGTGGTCCCAAGTGAGCCTCCATACACAAGAACTGGTGAAAGAGTGGAACCCCATTGAATTAACAGAACTTGTTCTTAATTTGGAAGCATTGAAAGTTGTCAGATAATGGGGTATCAATAGACAGGTGTGTGTGCAGTAGAGTAGATAAAGATGTATCTCCTTTATTGAACTGACAACATTAAATCCATTTCAATATACTTAGAGGATGTTAGAGGGCAATTTTGCCATGTTCTGGGAGGGGAGATTGTGTTGTTTTAGGCTCCTTCCATTGGTCTGAATTTCTGTGTAGATATCTCATGATCACTTCAGTAGACCCGAGGCTGAAGTTCTTGTCTTTCATCCCAAGCTTTCATCCTCTAACAGTATTCACAATAGAAAGAGTACTGTTAATAAAATGTCCATGCAAATTAGGAATTCTAAACCTGTACAATAGCCAGTGTGATACAGTGGTTTGAGTGTTGAATTAGACCTCAAAGGGAGGCCCATGGTTTTAGGAATATCACCTCCTACCCAAATCCTTTGTAAATAAAAAGTGTAAAATGGTTCACTGTGGACTAAGGCCATTTCTGCACACTATTATTGTTCTCTTATTCCACTTTCAACATCCTGTGGAATTCTGGGGTTTGTAGTTTACTGAGGCCAAAGAGCTCTCTAGCTGATGATTCTAAATATCCCTCTCTAAACGCAAACCTCAGGATTCCATAGGATGCTGAAAGTGGAATAAAAGCACTGGCAGGCACACTGAAAAGGTGCAATAATTAGAATCATAAAAGTTGGAAGGGACCACAAGGGCCATTTGGTGCAACCCTCTACCGTACCAAACAACTAACAGAATTCCTGAAATATACCCATCCAGTCTCTGTTTAAAGCCCTCCAAAAATGAAGAATCTACCCCTGCTATGAGGCTATTTCACTGTCAAATAGCTCTTAAAGTAAAGGAACTGAACAAGTTTCACTTGCCTTAACTAGGGGCGAAGAAAGTTTGGCCCATGAGCTGCATGTAATCTATAGGACTTTCTTTTCGGGGGGGGGGATTTTTTTATCTTTAAAAAAACTATCCCCCAAATGCTTCCTAGGGTCATGGGGGACAATTAAAATACTTTTTAACCCCTGGGAAGAACATTTTTCATCAAGAAATGATCTGGACATCAATTTCTGGACCACTTCATGTTGGAACAAAAGGCATCTCCTGGGCCTAAAATGGTGAGAGAGGTCCAAAAATATGGAGAAAATGTTCCTACACCTCCAGGGGCATTGGGGCATTTGGGAGCAAAACATTTTTTTTAGGGGTTTGGTGTTCCAAGGTCCACTGGGGGACCAACCTCCAACGATTGCCCATAGTTCATGCCAGTTGAGATCATCTTCCACACATAAAGGCTGGAATCTTATGGGTGACATATGCTTGCCTAACCTGGGTTAGGCATGCATGTTTACTTTTATGTTTGCTGGCCAAGGAAGTATAGTTTCTCCTTATACATTTCCCCCATTCCCCACACATGCAAGGGAGCTTCACAGACCCTGCACACATACCATGACTATTTCATTACTGGAGGCAGAGGGGTGCAATCATTTTAGTGTCTGGAGGAAGGGGCACCAGTTCTGCAGTAGGAGAAAAGAACTGCTGATACCCTTTCAGATCTCCAGAGTACTCACTATCCACTAAATGGCTAAGAGATTAAAATCATAGAATCACAGGGTTGCAAGAGATGATACTTGGCTCTTTTCTTACACCTAAGAAGGGCCATTCACTCCAACTCCCTGCCAAACAGGAATACTCAAAGCACTCCTAACAGAAGGTCATCCAGCCTCAGTTTCAAAACCTCCGAAGAAGGAGACTCTACCACACTCCCAAACAGCATATTCCATTGTCGAACTGCTCTTACCGTCAAGAAGTTGTTCCTAACGTTTTGATGGAATCTCTTTTCCTGTCGTTTGAAGCCATTGCTTATGTCCTAGACTCAGAAGCAGCAGAAAACAAGCTTACTCCATCTTCCATATGATATCCTTTCAAATACTGAAACATGTCTATCATGTCATCTGTTAATGTTCTCTTCTACAGGCTAAACATACCCAGCTCTCTAAGCCATTCACAGGTCATGGTTTCCAGTGCTCCCATGGGGGTGTGTGTATGTGTATATATGTATGTATGTAAGCATTAGCCCAGTGGAACTATGCAAGTGGAGTATTACACTAGTGGGATGTAGGATCTTGGTCACAATCTATCAACGCCACCAGTCACGATGAGCAGTATCATCTGATAGTATGCCAATGAATACCAGTTGCTGGGAAATGGAAATGAGTGAGCATTTGTTCCAATTGCATTCACATTCTGCCTTTGGATTTCCTGGAGGCATCTGGTTGGCTGCAGCATAAACAGATTACTGGACTAGGTCAAGGACTACAACTCCCAGAATCCCTCATCATTGGCTATCCTGGCTGAGAAATTCTTGGTGTAATGGTCTAATTTTTTTTAAAAAAAATTCTTTTGACAAGAAAATAGGCTGGGCTCAGAATCATATAGCCCCCAAGATGAGGTAGGCTTCCTTATGCCCCAATCTACATAGCCAGTGGTGTGGGATACTGAGAATTGTAGTCCAACAACATCTAGAGGGCCACATGATTTCCACAATCGACAGAGCCCTGTGATTTTATGTTCCTTTCAGCACCATCCAACGCCACTGCTCTGGATCCAGCTTTCCCATGATAGCTTTCTTTTTTTTTTTTTTTTGAGTTCTTGTATAAAAAGAGCATCAAAAACATATAGAAAGCAGAGCAATGATAAAATCCATTTGTTTATCAAAAGAAGTAACCATCAGCTAGCAGCTATGCAGCCACATTTGTCTATACGTCCGATTTATTAATCTTCAACGCTACATTTTTATCCTTTTACACCACCACCACAATGGGTAGAACTGATGCTTTAAAAAAAAGAAGGAAGATGATAAAATATATATATAAAAACAGAACAGAAGGGTGCAATGCAAGAGTTAGAGAGAGTATATATATATAAACACAAGGGGGAGGAGGAAGGAAGGAAACAGCATGAATAGGAGAAAAATCCAATTAGCTGAAATGAAACACCAATAAATTATCCAGATGGTAATTCCACTGCATTTGCTGGAAGGCAAGCAGGCCCCAGTGCTGCTTCATTGTAACGGCGTCCTTTGTATGTCTATGGTCTTCAGTCTTTTCAGTCCCAGCATGTGCCTTTGAAGTCCAGTCTGTGTGAGGACTACTAAAATCTTCCCTTCAACCATATATCTGTGGTCTTCCTTGTCTGATCGTATGCACCATCCCCTCCCACACATCCACATCTGTTTTCTCAAGGGAAGTGCCTCCACTTGGTCAGACAATTTGCCCATTTAATCCAGTATTCTCTGTTCCCTGCTATGATCAGCAGCTGCTCTTTGGGACTCAAGTCAGAAAAAGGGATTTCCTATTACCCAGTGATACTTTGTTCTATTTCAACCACAGAGATGCTGGGGACTGGGACCCTTGCATCGCTCAACTAGTCAATGGAAGCCTTGTGTGTGGAAATTCAGTGCAATTTTCCTCTTGCCTGTGGGGCAGGCAGTAACTCTATCTGAGAGTTCATGAATTCAAGTGAGGAAGGTAAGGAGGACTTACTGATTTTGTCTCAGCCATAGGGGGAAATGTCAGAGCTTAGAAAAGTTCTCCTGTTTTTCGACTACAACTAGAATCCCAAGCTGGCTGGCAGATTGTCATAGTTGTTATCCAACAAAAATGGGGAGAGTTTCCAAGCTATGGGGAACATTTATAAAGAGAAAACTGTCACTTTGGGAATTAGAACTCAACCCACAGAGATCAGGTTCACTTCACAATTGTGTTACTACAACCCAAAATGGGTGGAGTGGATGAATTAACGTGACAGTGAAACCAGGGACATTGCTTGAGTCTTCCCCACATACAATGTAAACACCAAAATAGGATTTCTGGAGCTCAGGAGAAGGAGGGGAATACAAAATCAGTTTTATACAGAAGTAGAAAACAGTCACATACAACTTATTACAATTCATGGCAAAAAAAAGGGAGACCACACAGTCAATAGCATTTTATAGGAATAAACACATTCTCCACAACCACGCCTAGTCCAGCCCAACCACAGGTCAGAAATCTATAAAAACTATAAAGTTGTTTCAAAAGTTTTCTTGTATCTTGCCAAACATTCTGTAGAAATATCTCTTCTTGGTTTTGAGTGTGGTGAGACATTTGAGGTATGGGCCATACCACTTCAGACTGCGCAGGGTCAATGTCATCTTTTGTTGGAAAAAAACAAATGAAATAAGAAAGGCCTGCATGTAGAAAAGCAGCATGCCAGGGAAAGTCAAGGCTAGAAACAAATCCATTTTTGGAATGTGCCATTTTAGATGGCAGGTCAGTGTGCTCCTGTGATGAAATGCTCCTCCATGTGAAAACCAAATAAATCCCTGGCCAAAGAAAACTAGCAAGTCAGGAAGAAAGGTTTCCAGCAAGTTTCTCTGAAACCATATAGTAAGATGCCCCCTCCCTGCACATTCTGCCTTGTCCCCTTTTGCTTTCTGTGTCACTGTTTCAGTAACCAGGTTAATTCTGTCATAACTCTGCACTGGGTGTTAGGGAATCAAATCAATCATTCTAATGCTATTAGACGTTTGATTATTCAGAGAAGGCTATCTTTGTTGCACTTCCCCATGGTTCACTGGTCTGGGCTTGCCTGTTCCTTCCCATCACTTGTCAGGTTAACTTAACCACATCTCTTCACTGGGTGTGATGCAATTAAGTCAGTCCTTCATGACTATTAATCAAAGGAGCTACTATTTGAATCTCTGCATGAGTTTCTGATCTGGGCATTCTACCACCCAGTCAGCCTCCAATGGAACTCTCCACAGCCCCACATCTATACTGAGAAAACTGGACTATTCAATCTGTCTCACCACAGAGGAAGCTGTGGTTTGCTTCTTTGCATGATTCACCACTCCCAGGATGGCTCCATTTAACTACAAATTAGAATCGACCCTCCACATTTGCTAGTGTTAGGGGCACAAGACCCCAGCAGAAGTGGAAAAACCGCCAATATCAAAATGTGTGTTAGTCTGTGGGAAGGGGCCTGAGGCCTGGTGGGGAGAGCAGACATCCAGGGTTCAAACTAGGTCTGGGAAAGGAGGTGCGTCAGTATGGTGAGCCTATCCTTCCCTCTCTTACCCATCTCCTTCCTTGGGTGGATGGGGGCATCAGGAGAGGGTTTGAGAAACCAGGCTGCAAGTTATCTTTAGCTGGCCAAGCAGCAGCCAGTGGAGGAGGAGGACAAGAAGCAGGTTTTCAAAGGGCCACGTGGCTGATCAGAGCTGCCAAGAAGGAAGGTTCCCACAGAAAAGAAGTGCCTGAGACTTGTGGCAGGGGGCGGCAGAGGTTGGAGAAACTCGCAAATAATGAAACCTGTGAAAGTTACACCTGCAAATATTGAGGGGTGGCTGTATGTCCAGAATAGACACATAGAATCATAGAGTTGGAAGAGACCCCGTGAGCTATCCAGCCCAACCTCCTGCCATGCAAGAACCCACATCAAAGCACTCCCAACAGATGAGCCTCCAGCCTCTGCTTAAAAACCTCCAATGAAAGAGACTCCACCACATTCTGAGGCAGCATATTCCACTGTTGGACAGCTCTGACCATCAGGAAATTCTTCCTGAGGTTCAGGTGGAATCTCCTTTCCTGCAGCTTGAATTCATTGCTCCTTCTCCTAGTCTCTGGAGCGGTAGAGAACAAGCCTGCTCCCTCGTCGACATGACATCCCTTCAAATATTTAAACACAGCTATCATGTCCCCTCTTAACCTTCTCTTCTGCAGACTAAACATACCCAGCTCCCTAAGGCGTTCTTCATAGGGCATGGCTTCCAGACCCTTCACCATTTTGGTCGACCTCCTCTGAAGACGCTTCAGCTTATCGATATCCTTCTTGAATTGAAGCGCCCAGAACTGGACACAGTATTCCAAATGAGGCCTAACCAATGCAGAATAGAGTGGCACTATTACCTCCCTTGATCTAGACACCATACTCCTATTGATGCAACCAAGGATTGCGTTGGCTTTCTTGGCTGCTCCATCATACTGCTGACTCATGTTCAGCTTATAATCTACCAAGACTCCTAGATCCCTTTCACGCATACTGTTATCCAGCCACATCAGTGTGGCCAGCATCTTTTCACAGTTGGCCCTCCAGATCCATGGGTTTTAACTTTCGTGGATTCAATTATCCACAGATTATTTGCCACCAATTCCACTGCTGCCCTATGCCATTTTTAGTAGCAACTTATGAGTCTTGCCTCGCATTTACAGTCTCTCTGCAAGCCTAGCAGGACTGAGAGGGACTGCGAACATAAGGCAAGGCTTATAAGTCCCTATTTAAGATGGTGCAGGGCAGAAGTAGAGGTAGTGAGCCCTGCCACCCACCCACTTCTGCCTTGCAAAGGAACCCTGCTGCCTCAAAGGCCGAACCAAGCAGCTGGCATGCTCCCCATAGTGGATTCAAATAGCTTCAAATACCTATAGATACTCACGGTTTTTCCACTTTTGCGGGGGCTCCTGCAGTCTTAACCCACATGAATGTAAAGGAATGATTCTGCTACAAATTCCCAGATCAAAACTCAGGGCAGTGCATGGCATCTCTCCAGTTTTATCTAAGAAAACTAGAATGCCATGGCTAATAAGAATTTGGAAAATTCTGCATGAAACAATGTGCAGCTTGGCTACCTTTATTCCAACAGTGACACTGCCTGATGAGACTCTGGATTAACAAAAGAATGCTATTTTCTCTTTATAATTGGAAATCTTTTTTCTCTGCATTTGGGATGCAATACCCATCGGAATTTGGGAAAGAGACACTCTGACTCAGTTTTTCCCAACCACAGCTCTCCAGATGCTAGATTACAATTTTCACAGCCAGCATGGACAAATGCCAACAGTGACGGGACTTGTAGCCCAACAGCATCAGGGGATTAAGTTTGGGAAAGGCTGCTCAGATAGCCAGGTTTTTCAGTCTGAATTGAAAGACAGAACAGGGAGTGGGGAGCTTTTACTTTTTTTTTTTTTTATTAGCAGGGGTGAGTTGAATCTGAGGTGCAACTTGGAGGTCTTAGAGCCTGGCAAATGTTGCTTTTTTTCCCCCAACTACAACTCCTAGAATACCTCAGCTAGTAAAACTACTGGCCATGCTGGACAGAGTTTGTGGGAACTACAATAAAGAAGTAACTTTTCCAACCTGTAGATCTGATGCAGTGGTAGAGGAATTGACAGCAGAGGAACCAGAGAATTAAAGAAAAGAAAATGGGAAGGAATCAAAAAGCCCAAGAAGATATACATGAGGCATAAGGAAAAAATAGGCAAAAAAATTTCCTGTAGCATTTGTTTCCCAGGAAAGATGGGCCTGAATCTTCCTGTAGTCCCCACTAGTGTAGATCCATTGACTCAATGGCCTTTACATAAGTCTTGATTCACCATTCAATAACTGACTCAATGGGCCCCCTGTAGCTGCTAGCAGAGCAGGATTCAAGCCATGATGTAATGAATGCATGAGGCCTAATTTGGAACTATTCATACAGATGTTAAGGTTTTGTTGCTGCAACGACTACAGGCAAGAGCGGAGTGACCTCTAGATGTAGCATCCCAGCTCCCATTAGCCCCTGGCTGGGATGATGGGCACTATAACTGAAAACCACCTGGAGAGCAATCTTTCCTCGTTCCTAGACTAGACTAGAGTGCTAGAATCATGAACCATGAAGCTCCCCCCATCAAACACTTTGGGCTAGTCACTCTCTCCCTCTGCCTCACCCACCTACCTCACACAATGGTTGTGATGATATAAGACGGGGGAAGATATCCTCCCTTGAGTTCTGAAGATGGAAGCTCTTCTCCTGCTCCAAGCATTTCTGTTGCTTCTTTCCTCGGCCCATGGATTTTCTGATGGCTAACAAGGTGGGTCCTCCTATTGAATCTCTTCCCACACTCAGGGCACCCATAAGGTCTCTCTCCAGTGTGGATTCTCTGATGGCTAATGAGATTCGTGCTGCGGTTGAACTTCTTCCCACAGTCTGGGCATTCAAACGGCTTTTCCCCAGTGTGGATCTTCTGATGCATCTTAAGACCCGACCGACGGCAGAAGCTTTCTCCGCAGTCTGAGCAGGTATACAGTTCCCTTGCTGTGTGGATACTCCGATGCCGAATGAGGTGTTTATTCCGACTGAAGCATTCACCACAGTCCATGCATTTAAACGTCTTCTCCCCTGTGTGGTTTTTCTGGTGCCTGATGTAAGTCGACCTGTCGCAAAAGCTTTTATTGCAGAGCAAACACTTGTATGGCTTCTCCCCCGTGTGGCTTCTCTGGTGTGTGATGAGATGGTGGCTTTGGCTAAAACTTTTCCCACATTCGGTGCACTTATATGGTCTATCCCCAGTGTGAAGCCGCTCATGCCGGACCAGACTCGATTTATCACAGAACTGTTTGCTGCAAGAGGAGCAGGTGTATGGTTTCTCCCCCGTGTGCATTCTCTGATGTGAAATAAGGTTGGAGCTTCGGCTGAATCCCTTCCCACAGTCTGTACATTTAAAGGGCTTCACTCCCGCATGGATCTTGCTATGGCTGTTGAGATGGGAGCTCCGCCGGAAGTGTTTGCCACAATCTGAGCATTCATATGGTTTCTCTCTGCCGTGGATTCTTATGTGCATGATAAAGCCGGCTCTGGAGATAAAGGCTTTTCCGCAGTCAGAGCACTCATAGAGTTCCTCTCCTGTCTGGCTTTTCTGAAGCTTATTGAGGCTGTGGAACAGTCTGTCACTTGGCCTCTTTCCTTTGGGCATTGTCTGCTGGACCGTTGTTTCACCAAGGGCCTCCACCTCAGAAGTGGTGGATTTGCTCTTAAGCATTTCCGTTTCTTGCCCCTCTGGTCCCCTGGGCTCTGCCAGGTTTGAAATGGTTTCTTCCATGACTGGAGAGTCTTCTCTTTCCTGCAGTATCTCCTCATTCTCGCTTTCACTTTCATCACCTACTGAAACAGGGACCAAAAAAAAAAAAAAAATGACCATCATTCCTTCATTTTCCAGTGTTCCAGCCATGACTGCTATTCCTTAAAAAAGTACCACTCTTGCAACAAGAGGGAAAATACCACATGGTTTTGGGGATCTGCTGCCTTGACTGTAATTTCTGGCAGAACAGTGTCATGTAAATGAAATTAATATATAAAACTCAAAGTTTGTGAGTTTGTCTGTGTCAGGCAGGTGAAGACCTCATATAATTGGCTGGCTGTGAAGATTCTATGGAATCCTGGGCTTTGCAGTTTAGGGAGGGACCTTTTTAGCCAGAGACCTCTTGGGCCTGACTGGTTGCTATGGAGATGAAGCCTAGCAGCAAGAAGGAGGAGGGCAGTGTATTCCCTCAGACCGCGAACCTCTGTTTGTTAACAACTCTGAATACAGATTGGATTGGAGAATATGGGGAAAAGTTACAGGTTTGGGGAATTAGAGACACAGGATCTCAAATCTTTCTAACAAGTACTACCTATGAGAAAATAAAATCCCAGGCAACGCTGGGTAAATACGTTAGTAAATAAATACATTCTAAAGCTTGGAAATGTAAAGAAAATCGAGATATAGAGCAGTGGCTGCACAAATTGTTAGAAATGAAAATGTTGGGTATCTTAACTTACAGACTTAAATGGACATTTGATGATAGAGTTAGAGACAAATGGGCTCCCTTAATAACTTTTCTGAAGAATTAGCAGAAAATGTAGTTTTTCAGATATGATCAGGGACAAATTAGCTGTGGAATTATGGGAGAGTAGATTGAACTATTAATGTCATTTCAAAACTTTAGTAATATTAAGGTAGTAGTATGGGTTAATTGAGAATAAAAGAGAATTACATAAGATTGCATGGATTGCATCAGGGCGGGTCAGGATAAGAAAATATGAAAGTACAATTTTAACATATAAGTACTCTGTATCCAACAAAGGAAAGTAGGAAGTAACATCGAAACTTGTTATGTGAAAATGTATTATTTCAATATCTGTATTTTCCTTCCATATATATCTGTAATATATATCAATTCATTGTTTACGTATTAAAAAAGGTGAAATAAATAACTACATTAAGAGGAACTCCAAGGCTGGGCTAGGAGGGACAAGACACCCTAAAAATAGAGCAACAAAGTTCAAACATACTCTCTATGATCACAGAATGTTGACTGATTGGGGAAAACGGGGAACAAGCTGGAAATGATTGGCATAGAATGGGATGGCTTGAAATTCTGAAAGCCTGCAGCATTCCACACTGCAACATTCTGTTGCAGGTCCTACCCGTAATCATGGTAATATATGTTTTCACAAGAACATAAGGAAATAGTTCTGCCAAGTAAGATAATTAGTCCATTTAGCCCATCCTGTGTGATGTGTGGCTTGAGCATTGGACTATGACCTTGATTCCCTGCTCAGCCATGGAAACCCACTGGGTGAGCTTGACCATGTCACACACTCTCAGCCCCAGAAAACCCCATGATAGGGTCACCTTAGGGTCACCATAAGTCAGAAATGACTTGAAGGCACACAAAACAACAATTTATTCTGATAGGCAGTTGTTGTTGTTGTTTTCTGAACTACAACTCCCAGAATTTCAGAACTGGCCTTGTTGGCTGGGAGATTCTGACATCTATAGTTCAAAATGGTAACTTTTATAAGCTGTGTCCCAGGCTGTCTAGAAGTCTTCCCAGTTTATACTTTCTACTACCTTTTTATCCCAGTTTATACTTTCTACCCAGACAGCCAGAAACGAGACAGCCCCTGCCCACAGGCTTACCATCTAAAATAGATAACACCACATGAAAACGGATTGGGAAGGGGGATGGCAAAAAGTACATCCAGGCACTACATTCTATGGCCATTTTCGCGTGCTTTTTTTCTTGCGCAAGCGCCCCTTGAGCGTCGCGCAAATAGGAGCGTCACTCCGTACGACGCACTCCCACTCGCGCGACACTCACAAGGCTAAAGAGGGGCGTGCACGCATTTTTTGATTTTCGGCTTTAAGCCGAAAATACTCCGCGTTCGCGCAATGCTCGCAGCGCCCTCGTGCACTTACCTGTGTGCGGTGTGTTGGCAAGCTGGCCTGGTTGCACTTCCTTCCCCCAGCACAGCCTACAACTCCCAGATTGCGCTGCGGAAGGAAGGGGCGGGGCGCTAGTGCAACGGTCGCGCTAACAGGAAGTCGGATGTGGGAGGAAGAAAGGCTGTCTTGAGCTGCTCGCACGAGTGGCTGCTCGTGCGAGCATCGCTCCCCACTGCCGCGACAAGGTACGGTGTGAAAAGGGCCTATGTGACACAACTTCAATCTGTAATAAGTTCACTAGGTCACTATGCTACATTTAAGCCTAAAGGGAGAGGTGCCACTGCTGCTTCCTCTACCTTTATTGCAGAGCTTGAAAAAGTTCTTTTTTTTTTTTAATGGTGACTCTCAGAATCCTGCAGCCACATTGGCAGTGGGATTCAAAGGGAAACAAGGAAAATTTCCAAGCTCTGTCCTGGTGACCCCAGGAGTAACAGATGGCAACCAGAGGGAAGACGGGGCCTGAAGGCTGGATTTGGAAATGGAAACCTTGGGAAGGATGAATGCCTGCCTGCAGCCAATTCTCTCCAACACCTGCTACTTCATCCTTTTGGAATATGAAATGCCTAGAACAGTGTTACCAGGTTTTCAAAACAGCAATAAGGGATGGTCCAATTTCATGACATGCAAGGTCAATAATCAGGAACTAGCTGTTACAGGTTGACTATCCCCTTATCCCAAGATCCAGAATTTGAAACTTTTGAAAAGCAGAGCCCAGTCTTTTTCCTGTAGGGAAGATGATGAAATTGCATATGTGTGTGTGTGGTCCTAAACAAGCCTTTGTAATTGCCTCATATTCCCTATAGGAAGAAGGTAAGAGGAAAAGAACTGACGAAAGAGTGGGACCCTATGCTGAAAGAAGATGATATAAGTATTCTGAAACCCCAAAGAAATCTGAGATCTGAAACACCTCTAGTCCCAAGCATTTCAGATGATGGAAAATTCATTCTGTAACAAGCTTGTATTCTACTACCATAAATAGTCATGTTTAAGTTGATCTCATGTACAAGTCAAGGGCAAGTTTGGGAGCCAAAAATTATGGATTTTATTATGACCTGCAGATAAGCCAAGTGTCATTCTGGAAAGAAGAGAAAGCGCCAGTGCTGTCAAGGGGACAACCGCCCCCGCTCACCACCATTTTCCTGCCCAGCCATTCAAAAGGGCCTTTAGCCGTTCTGCTCAGAGAAGGGGATAGTTCTTTTTTTTTTTTGATAAAAAAAAAGTTATAGTTCCGTATTAATTCTTATCAAAAAAGGAACCATTTCCTTTTCTGAGAAGAGTGCCAAAAAGTAAGAGCTTAGTTCCTACGAGAACCTAAAAGAAGCACAGACCCCCTTTACTTCTCCTTTCCACACTACACTGTAGTAAGTGCTGTTACTCCACTTTCAACATCCTGTGGAATTCTGGGGTTTGTAGTTTCCTGAGGCCAAGAAGCTCCCTGGCTGAGAATTCTAAAGGTCCCTCCCCAAACCCCAGGATTCCATAGGAGGTTGAAAGTGAAATCATCGTGCTATAACAGACTCGTGCGGAAATGGCCTGAGTGATGGTTCCTTCCCAAGCCAGCAAAGGAACAAGCAGCAGAGAGATTGACAAGGAAATCAATAAAATGAATAATGAAAGTGTGCCCTATGGGTCACATGAAGCCCCTGGAACCCACTTTTGTGGGCCCTCAAAGCCCCTGACACTCCCCCAAAGCCTCCCCTGAGCCTTACAATTACAAAGAAAATCCACTGGGATTTTTCACTAATAATCACACCCAAAGCCTCCAAAGGCTCACACACATGCAGAGAAGACCCGCATCCATTCCCCCAAACACCCCCGAACCCCTGCTCCCTCAAATAGCTCGATTTCCCTCTGTTTCCTCTCCAAAATGGCAACAGGAACTGCTGCAGTGTTATTTCTGGCCTTCCTTCTGGAGTAAAAATGGTTGGTAAATGGAGGTATTTTTCAATGGTCTGTTGACCATAATAAAATAAAATGAAAATGAAATGGAGGTATTTTGGAACACTGGGAGTGGAGAATGGGTGTAGCCCCTAGCCAATTCTCCTTTGAAGTTGTCTTGTTATTGTTGTTGTTGCTGTTGTGTGCCTTCAAGTTGTTTCTGACTTATGGCAACTCTATCATGGGGTTTTCTGGGGCTGAGAGTGTGTGATGCACCCAAGGTCACCCAGTGGGTTTCCACAGCCAAGCAGGGAACCGAATCCTGGTCTCCAAGGTCACTGTCCAACCCTCAAACTACTACACCACACTGGCTCTCCTACGCAGTAAAAGATACACAAAGTGTACCGATTCAGCTACATTCAATCCATACCCATGACGCTGGCATCTTCTTCCTCCTCCTGTTTGACTTCTTTGTAGAGCAGCCGGAGGCTCACATCCAGTGAAGCATTTTCTTCCACCGAATAATCTAAAGCGTCCTCCTGCATCATCCTTGGCACCTGTGACAAACAAGAATATTTTATTTATTTGTTTGTCACATTTATATGAAAGCTGCAAAGAATGAATCACCTATAACGTAATGATAGTAATGTGTTTTTACTTTCGGGAGGCAGAAAGGCTGTGACAAAAGTACATTTCAAAAACACAGTAACCTAGGGAAACAAAGTTGCTTTACTGGTGAAAAAAAAACAGTCATTTTTTCTAGTTCCTTTTAAGAGTTCCTTTTAAAGGGCATTTTATGCTGTTTCTGAGGCATTCTTAATCTTTTGTTGAAAGGCAAAAACATTCCTACCCAGGCATGCTTTTAATGTGTGAGCAGGTGAGCTTTTGTTTTATTGGGATATTTCATTTATTCTTCAAAAAACTTTTGTACAGTGGGGCCTCAGTATCTGCTGGGGTTCAGTTCCAAAATCCATGGATGCTCAAATACCATTATGTACAATAGTGTAGTATAACGGTGTCCCTTATATAAAATACTGAACAACTGAAAGGTTTGCCCTTTCGAATTATTTTTTTTTAATATTATCGAGCTGTGGCAGGTTGAATTTGTGAATGCAGAATATGTGGATACAGATGGCTGACTGCATATTTTTATAATGATTTTACACTGTTTTTATATGGTTGTGTTAAATTAAATTTTGAATGTTTTCAACTTCTCTGGAAGCTGCCTTGGATCCCACTCTGGGAGAAAGGTGGCATAAAAATACAATAAATACATTTTTGAAGTTTGATGTCATGCTCATATCAATCTCAAGGAGTTCTTTTCCGTCAAAATAATAATGTGAATGTGAATTAATGCCACTATTTTAACAACAAAACCAAACCAGCAACAGAACAAACTACTTTTTAAACTCTTTCCACATGCAGGCGGAGAAACAGGGTAAGCCACGCTAAAACAGAGCTTACCTCAGTCCGTCATCATGTGTTTCGCTGCTCCACATTTGTCGGTGTCCCGCAGCATCTGGCAGCGCCCAAAATGGCGGCTGATGACTGGCGGAGGCTCTCCACCAACCAGAGAACCTCGCCAGCCAGAAATCCCACCCCCGGCAGATCTGCAGGCACACCCTTGCGCGCGCCTGCAAATCCACACTGGGTGCTGCACGCCCTGTGCCTTTTAAAAACCACATAAAAAGTGGTTTTTAAAAAGCACACGGAGCTGCCCCTTCCGGGCACCCTAGCGCGGATTGCAGTGTGGAATTACTCTAAAGTAATCCACCCCAATCCACTTCACCGTGTAGACAACTTCCCATGGAGGTCACGCTACCACGTGTCATTTCCCCATGTGGAAAAGGCCTAGATGTGGGAATTGTCCGGCCTTCCAGATGTTGTCAGACTGCACCTCCCAGGAATCCCAACCAACATAGCTGATGGTGAGGAATGCTGGGAGTTGCAGTCCAGCAACATCTAGAGGGCAATATGATTTCCATTCTTACTCTAAGGAGCACCGAATGACATTTTTAAACCCTGTAACAGGAAGAAACTATTCAGAAGGAGTAGATTTCCAAGCTTTTATTTATATCCAGTCTCCCCTCCAACAAATCTGAGAGATCCAGTTTCCAGTCACCACTGAGCTATGACTTTTGGCCAGTTGCGATCTGTCTCTCAATTTGATCTACCTCACAGGGTTGTTGTGAGGATAATATGGGGAGAAGGAGACCCATGTACACAGCTTGTGAGGATAATATGGGGAGAAGGAGACTCATGAACAACAGTGAGCTTGGGCTTACTGGAAGAAAGGCAGTTTATAAAATGCCACTAGCTACCAAAATGGCAGTCCACTGCCATGCAGCACTTCTACTTTTGTCCAGTAATCCAGCCTGATCTCATCAACAGAAGTGGGCCAGTGTGGGTCATTATGGAAATCTGGGGACTGCACAGGCTCCTCCAGGGGACTTTGAAATTTCATATGTATGTAAGTATTTATTTAAGCTGCCAAATGTTTCTCAACACCTAGGGGTTGTGGAACTCAATTTCTCCATGTTTCTCACTTTTTTAAAAAAAAATATTATTATTAAGAATTAAAAGATAAGTACAAAAACATATGTCAACATATGTTCTTATATTTCAGTCTTTTACAATTATTCTCATGTTATCTAATATATAAAAGTCAATGGTTTGTTTGTCTGTGTCAGGCGAAGGCCTCATATGATTGGCTGCCCAAGAAGATTCTATGGAATCCTTGGATTTGCAGTTTAGGGAGGGGCCTTTAGCCAGAGAGCTCTTGGGCCCAGCAGACTGCTAGGGAGATGAGGCCTAGCAGCAAGGAGGAGGGCAGTGTATTCCCTCAGGAACCCAACCTCTGTATGTTAATAACCCTGAATACAGATTGGATTGGAGAACATGGGGAAAAGTTACAGGTACTGCACAAGACAATTTGGTGAATTAGAGACACAGGATCTCAAATCTTTCCAACAAGTGTTACCTATGAGAAAATAAAATCCCAGGCAATGCTGGGTACATATGTTAGTCATATATATAATTCCTATTCCTCACTTCCAAAATCCCCCGCTTCTATCTTCCATTTTCCCACTTTTCACTTGGAATTATTAGTATAACAACTGTGTTTGTTCCTCTAAACTTAAATTTTAGTTTCATTGTCTCCAAATTTCAAACGAATAATTTAAAATATATTATAATCTATTATATTTGGTATTTTAAATATCATTACAATTTTTTATGTTAACCCTTTCTTTTCCATCATAGTCCTTAATAAAAGTTAGAAAGGGTTCCCATTCTCTCTCGAAACTTTGAATAAGTGTTTCTTTCATTAAGATCTAGGGATGGGCCAAACGAATCCTCAAATCCTCGAATCCTGGGCAAGGATTCGAGATTCATGAATCTGAATCCCTGGGCCAAAATAGGTAAACCAAATCTTTCAAATCCACCAACCAAATAGTTTGTTGGAGGCCAGGATGCCTGAAAACCTGGGAGACCAGACACACAAGGGGAGATGGCAAGTAGGTGAGTTTTTCCCTTGGAGTAATAATGACCTTTGCTATCAATTTCAGAAATTATATCTGCAGTTGTATTCTAAGATATTTAAATTGAACACTTAATATTTAAGTTCAGCACTTGACTGGAAGGCACAGGCTTGAGATTTCAAGGACAGCTGAAACATTCCTTTGCATAGCTCCCTTGCAAAGCTCTTTCATACACAATTCTTGGGTTTGTACTTTTACAAGGTCTCACAGCCTTCTCTGCCAAAGTGTGTTTGTGAATCATCAAACTACCTGAGACAAAACTAAGACAATTGTCCTGGCCAGATTTCTTTAGAGGAAGATTTGCCTAGGCTTTTGCTAAGGCTGAGAGTGTGTGTCTTGCCCAAGATTATCCTTCTTTCTCTTGCCTTTTAAACCCTTTTTTAAAAAAGGATTTGAAAGATTTGAGTTTCGTGAGATTCATGGATTCCCGAAACCTTCCAGAGATTCGGATCCAGATTCGGATTTGAAAAATTCTGGCTTCATCTCATCCCTGGTATGATCATCAATTTCTCCATCTCTATCATTTCTAACATTTTCACTGTCCAGTCATTTGTCAAAGATCTTTCTTCTGTCTTCCATTTTTGCTGCACTACATTGTTATACTGCTATTATTCCACTTCTAAAATCCTAGGGAATCTGGGATTTGTAGTTTAGGGAGGGGCATTTAGAATTCTTAGCCAGAGAGTTTTTTGGCCTCTGTAAACTATAAATCCTAGACTTCCACAGGATGTTGAAAGTAGAATAAGAGCACTATAATAGTGTAGTGTGGAAATGGTATAAGATTAACTCTGAGTGTTTTTTTAATTTCTCTGTGTTTCTCGCTAGGGTCAAGAGAGGCCGTTTTTCCAAGCCAAAGCTGGTTGACTTCCAGGTAGGAAAAATGGCCTCTGCTGAGCCTAAAATGGCACATGGGAAGCCCAAACGGGGGAGGGGGGAATCTGAAAAAAAATTAGGCCCACATGAAGCCTATGGGTCACATTTTCCCCATCCCTGGCTGACATCTCTCAAGTGTGGAGCTGGGGATCCCCCAAAAAGGCTCCCACCTGCTGCTGTTGCTGCTGTTGATCTTCCCTCTCAGCCTGACGCTGCCTCAGGAGGAAATGCTCAGCGAGGGCCACGGCGTGGAAACAGCTCTCCGAATCTCGCTCCCGGATCCAGCTCAGCATTTCCTGGGGAAGGATGGCCAGGAACTGCTCCAAGATCACCAGCTCCAGAATCTCCTCTTTGGTGTGGTTCTCTGGCATCAGCCACTGGTGGCAAAATTTCCGGAGCTGGCAGTAGGCCTCCCACGGGCCCTCGGCTTCCTCGTAGCCAAACTGCCTGAACCGCTGGCGCTGGTGTTCCGAACTCAGGGGATCAGTGGAGGCATCTTCTCTTGGTTTTTCGTCATCCTCTCTTGCACTTGCAAAGTTTAAGCCTTGAGCTTCCTTGGCGGTTCTACTGAGCCCCGGCTTCAGCCTGCTCAGGTTTTCTTCTCTAGCCCAGCACCTGGTGGCCACCAGTTCTTCAAAATGTGGCGGAGAATTCTCAGTGTCATCCCTCAGCCTATTCTCTGCCAGCTGTGGGCTGCCCTGTTCTGACGTCAAGGAGTGTGACGGGTGCAGGAACTCTGGCCACTGCGCTTCCCATTGCCGGGACAATGGGCCTTGGGCTAATTCCTGTTTAATTCGTTGCTTTGGAGCTGCTGTTACTCTTCGAGGAGCCATCTCTGCAGGGATGGCTGCCAGGCAGTCTTCCCCAGCACTCTGCAATTGTCTCTCTGATTCCAGTTCTCGACACTCCGTTTTGATTTGAGGCTTCCCATTTGGCTCTACGATGACCCTACAATGACCCAGCGTTGAGAATTCTGTCTCCTTTCCAGTGGCCATTTTCTCTTATCAGCCTAGCTCAGCTCCATCCTTCTTCTGTATAGATGTAGTAGCTGCAAATATGATAGCAGAAAGCTCCTAATTTTTTGTCCCAGCAATCACAGCAAGACAACGGTGAGTCGCCGCAGCACTTTTTCTGTGATGTGATGTACCTCCAGGCCAAAGGAAAGGTTGTTTAGGCACCAGTGGCCTTGCCTTATGGTTGTTTCCTTAAAGAAAACACAGATAAATCACCAGTAATGCCACAGAGAGAGCAACTGTAGTGTGCGTGCATGCGCGCGCACACACACACACACATATAGTTGTTGCTGTGTGCCTTCAAGTTGTTTTTGACTTATGGTGACCCTAAGGGGAACCTATCACAGGGTTTTCTGGGGCTGAGAGTGTGTGACATACCCAAGGTCACTTGTGGGTTTCCATGGCTGAGCAGGGAATCAAATGTGACACCCACCATTATCATCTGATATAGTCATGTCATATATTCATTTAAGGCCCTTACCACACCATACCTGAGTAGCGTGTTGTTCCATTTCAATCCCAGCACTGCCACTATTGTGATGGTATCAGGTTCTGAATGCTCCCTACAGCACTCTGTCGACTTCACCGGATGAGTAGCGTTACTGTCCCCCGTGTTCCCATGGCATCACAGTGGCAAGTCCTTTTCCTCGCCCCACAGCTCATGATTGATCTGGTTTTATTTTTAAGCCATACCAGCACAGCAATGTTATAATGTCATGACACGCTGGTACACCATTGCGTTTTTGCACTATAACACTAGAAACTGTATTAAAAATTTGAAATAAACACAGAGCAGTGATAGATTCTGAACTTATCACATCATGGGAGCAACTGAGGGAGGGACAACCTGGGAACACCTACACCACTCCCAGGCCTGGATAGGAAGCACTATCAAGCACTATTGAGACACCACACTCACATTATCATTATTGGGGCCGTTACTGGATTTTTCTGGCATTGAAAAAAGGGCAGATTTCCAACAGATGGCAATGCTATAGCAACTGGTTAGCG
This sequence comes from Ctenosaura bakeri, assembly GCA_948474755.1. Lineage (NCBI taxonomy): Eukaryota > Metazoa > Chordata > Lepidosauria > Squamata > Iguanidae > Ctenosaura > Ctenosaura bakeri. Next base: position 52,720 of record CAOLHI010005694.1, read on the forward strand.
ACGACATCATGCAACAGCATGGGTCTTGGTTGGGAATAACGCATTGCTCTGGCAGTATGACAACTTTGTGCAGCAAGGGCCTAAGACCCTTACTTTTTGTTTAAAAAATTAAATTAAATTAAAAAATTAAAAACCTTATTTTTATTTTTGAAAAAACAATAAATAATTAAAAATTGGAAGGCCTTCACAATGGCTACCTTCAGACTCTGGGACTCCCTTTCTAGTGAAATTAGACTGGCACCAGCCTTGCTGTCTTTCCACAGGCAGGTGAAGATTTTTTTTGTTTGAGCTGGCCTTGGGGCTGACTACTCAGGAAGAAAGGACTGTTCATAATGCGCTCGTGTGTTTCACTTTGGACCAACACTCCAGAAAACTGGGGTTCAAACCCCTGCTCAGCCATGGAAACCCCACTGAGTGACTTTGGGCAAGACGTTGCTTTTTAAAGCTGTATCTGGACTGGGGGAAAGGCAATAAATAATAAATAAATATCACTATAATAAATCCTGTCTGATCATGGAATCTGAGTAAGTTCAGGCCTGGGAGACCACCAACAAATACCAGGTTGTTGTTGTTGTTGTTGTTGTGTGCCTTCAAATTGTTTCCAACTTAGAGAGACCCTAAGGATTTTCTGGGGCTGCATGTGTGTGACGCACCCCAAGATTACCCAGTGGGTTTCCATGGCTGAGTGGAGAACTGAACCCTGGTCTCCAGAGTCGTAGTCCAATGCTCAAACTGCTACACTATGCCTGCCTTGTAGGTTATTATTTCAGAGGGAGGAACTGGCAAAACAGCCTCTGAGTAGTCCTCACCGAGGCCATTTCTGCACGAGATTGTTATAGCGCTATGATTCCACTTTCCACATCCTATGGAATCCTGGGGTTTGCAGTTTCAGGAGGGGCCACCTGGCCCCTCCCAAAACTGCAAACCCCAGGATTCCATAGGATGTGGAAAGTGGAATCATAGCGCTATAACAGTCTCATGCGGAAATGGCCCAAAGAAAGCCCTATGAAATTCATGGGGTTGCCATAAATCGACAGGCGACCTGAAGGCACACACGCATTGTAACAACTACCACCACCTTAGTTATCTACAAGTGAAAGTCCTACATCAGAGATGAGCAACTGCAGCAAATCTGGGGGTCACTATTATGCCGCGCAACCCTCTGGGGCTGCAAGTATCCTGAAAAAAATAAAAAATAAATAAAACCAAACCCCAAAGTGACTGGAAGTCCCCTTCTGGTTCTCCAAAACAGATACTTCTGCATATACAGGGAAGTTTTCCAAGCTATGTAAAAGACAAAATGTTGCAGACAGAGACTTCGAGCTGCCGCTCACCTTTTTTTTTTTTTTTTCCCTTTTTGGCAAGCAAAAATTTGGACTTGAGATTATGGAGGTCTTGAGGGCCACAATGATTTCATTGGGGCCACTTGTGGCCCTAGGACAGCACTTTGCCAACGTATACGGAAACAAGAACTACTGATTGCTATTTCAATAAATCTAATTGTCTATCTCTGGGACCCTAGTCCAGTTTTCTGCCCTAGAATCTCCTTGGTACCACCCAGACCATTTCCGCACTACAGTGTTAAAGTGCCACTATTCTACTATCAATCTCCTATGGAATTCTGGGGTTTGTAGTTTAACGAAGGGCACTTCAAATTCTCAGCCAAAGAGCTCTTTGGTCTCAGTAAACTACAAACCCCAGAATTCCACAGGGTGTTGAAAGTGGAATAGCGGCAGTTTAACACTGCAGTGCAGAAATGGCCCCAGGCTACCAAAAACGTTCCCCATCTTCAGGCCAGCTAGCCATGCCTCCCTCTGTGGGCCTTATCACACTACATTGTTATATCACTATTATTCCACTTTAATTGGCAATATCTCATGAAATCATGGGATTCGCAGTTTAGGAAGAGGCTCTTAGAATCTCAGCCAGAGAGCCCCAGTGCTTCACCAAACTACAAACCCCAGAATTCCAAAGGGTGCAGCCAGGGTAGTGTTAAAGTGGAATAATAGCGCTATACTAGTGTAGTGTAAGGGGGACCTGTGATACTCCAAATCCACCTCCTCTCATCTTTTGCTACATTCAGCCAGCATTGCCACACCCTCCCAAAGAATTTCCACCCCAAGAGATTTTTCTGCCCTTTTGCAAATCTTGGTGTTTTCCCGCGCTCGCTTCCAGATCTTCCTCCTCTTAAATGCAAACGGATCAGGAGTTCAAAGGTTTAGCAGGAGTACACATATGAATTATACTCACAGAAAGGGATTAAACCGTGCTCTCTTGGCACCCAAGGGATTAAAAATCTCCCTTCCATCCTTTCCTCCAGGGCCATTTCCGCACGAGTCTGTTACAGCGCGATGATTCCACTTTCAACCTCCTATGGAATCCTGGGGTTTGCAGTTTCGGGAGGGGCTGGCCAGCCCCTCCCGAACCTGCAAACCCCAGGATTCCATAGGAGGTTGAAAGTGGAATCATCGCGCTGTAACAGACTCGTGCGGAACTGGCCCAGGCTCCCCCAAATCCGGCTTTCAAACTTACAAAAAATCTGGGCCAGGCCTCCAGCGTCTCTCCCAATGGAAATCAAAGCCAGGATCCTCCGAAGCGCGCTTGCAAAGGACCGCGCGCTGGGCGGCATTACTTGGGAGTCAACACGCTCCGGAGCGCAATGCGTTGCAAAGAAACAAACCAAAGAGCAAGCAAACAAAACCAGCTGGCAAATCTGCAAAGCAGCTGGGTAGGGAGGTGCATTCAATAGAGGGGAAGGTCCCTCCCTTCTTTCTCTTGCCACCCCCACCAAACCTCTTCCTCTCTAGCAAGCCCCGTTCTGTGGATTTAACCCTGAGAGAACTAACACGGGGCTTGCCTAGCCGTGGAGCTGTGCTGTGCCTCGCATTGAGGTCTATGCGCTCTAGATTGGAGCAGTTCCTGGAATCGAGTGGGAGAGATGTTAACCCACGCGTGACAAATCTGAGGATTGCTGGTTTGGGGAGAATTGTTACTGCTTTCCAATTTCTTTATCTGATTTTCCCTTCTTTCTTTAGCCAATTTCTTATTTTTCCCTTCTTTATTTATTTGATCTTCCCCAGCTAGTTCCCAAAATGGGCCTCAAAGTGGCCTACAATGCAAGTGAAAACGAAATCGCTAAAACTATCATTTCCACACTACACGGTCATAGTGCTATTATTCCACTTACAACCTCCTGTGGAATTCTGGGGTTTGTAGTTTACTGAGGCCCAAGAGCTCTCTGGCAGAGGATTCTAAAAGCCTCAGCATAAACTGCAAAACCTCAGGATTCCAAAGGATGTTGGAAGTGGAATAATGGCGCTATAACAGTGTAGTACGGAAAGGCCCTAGGATCTGCATGATTCCTCATTCATCACTCAGTCGTGAAACCGGGTAGGACTTTGTGTCATATACCATTTCTGCACTACACTGTTATAGTGCCATTATTCCACTTTCAACATCCTATGGAATCCTGGGGTTTGCAGTTTAGGGAGGGGCATTTAGAGTTCTCAGCCAGAGAGCTCTATATTGCATTTATTTATTTCTCTACAGTGGGCCTCAGTATCCGCTATGGTTTGGTTCCTGGACTCCCCCACCATGGATACCAAAATTTGTGGATGCTCAAATCCTATTATGTACAATGGTGTAACAAAACGGTGTCCCTTATATATAAGGCAAAATCAAAGTTTGATTTTTGGATTTAAAAAATATATATATATTTCCAAGCTGTGGTTGGTTGAATCCATATGGAGGTCCAATTGTATTTATTCTTACCCAAATGCTCTCAACTGGTCCACTCTAATCACTCTCATTGATTTCTGTATAAGTGAATGAGTCTTTAGCATATAATGCTACTTTCTCTTCTTTTCTGCCACATCTAGGCCCTTTTCACACGTGCAGAGCCGAAACGGGGCGGCGCACACAGGGGCGGAGATTACCTGCGTGCGTTTTGCTCCGTCCCTGGGGGGAGTGCGACTCCACCGCTCCACACGCCGCTGAATTTCGGCGGCGTTTGGCGGCGCCCAAAATGGCGGCTGGCAGCTTCCGGCGGCGCTCCACCAATCAGGGCAGCGCGCCAGCCGGAAGCCCGCCCCCGGGCAGATCTGCAGAGACGCACTAATGCGTCTCTGCAGATTCACACCGGGAGCAGTGGCAGATTAGTGCGGGCGAGTTTCGTAAAAACCACCTGGGAAGGTGGTTTTTAAAAAACTCGCAGCGCCACCCTAGCGGCTGCACTAGAGCGGTTGGAGGTGTGGAGCCTCACATTTTCCAACCGCACTAGATCGCCCCGCGGTGTGGACGACCTCCATCTCGGATCGTCTCAACGCGGGGTTTACCCCGTGTGGAAATGGCCCTAGTGTCAGAGGCCATTTCTGCACCACACTGCTATAGTGCTATTATTCTACTTTCAAGCTCCTGTGGAATTCTGGGGTTTGTAGTTT